>BSBK01003253.1:1342500-1482658 GCA_027943335.1 Chamaecyparis obtusa
GATGAGGCTACAATAGATGATCTTGTCTTCATGCCTTTTTCTTGTTCATCTTTAGTAGGAGGAACTGGTGTAGTATCCTTTTCTTTGTCTGACTCAGTTTCCTCGTTGTCGCTGTCATAGGGCTTGTCAGTTAACATTAGCTGACCTTCGGTTACTTCTTTAACCAGTGACTCCTTAGGTGAGTCTGATACATTACCATATTTAGCTGCAAGATCTTTTCTCATTTTCTTCGCCCTTCTAGACATTTTACCGATTTCAATATCAGTTGTTATTCTAGATTTTGCTTCTTCATATGTTCCAAACCTAGTGGCAGTGATGTCTATCAGTAATGCCAAGAGTGCATTAATAGATTTCAAGGTGAAATCTTTGTTTATCTCGTATCCCATCGATGCCAGCCATTTGATTCTAGGTTCAACTGCCTTGATCATAGTAAAGTTTGTACTTACTACAAAAGTTATGTCATTTTCAAATTTATCAACTAATTCCCTCAGAATTCTGCTTCTTTGATGCATTATATTCTTGAACTCTTTAAAGTAGGCATCAAATTTCTTATTCGTGTTCTGCCCTAAACTCTTCATCATTACATTAATATGTGCTGTTATCGGTTTATCTGATTTCCATGTTACTTTACCGATACCAAGTATGAAATTCTGTAGATAGAGAAATATGCACACAAGTAGGGAACCATACTTACATGTGTTAGATTTCTTTGAATGAATATTTTTCATATTCTCTTGTACTTGATGTAATAGAATTTCAGCAAGATCAATCTGGTGATCTTTCTTCACTATCTTATATGCCATGTCCACGGGGCTGCAGGATACACTGTTTAATCAGCTAGATTGGAATATTTTATACCCAATGACATGAGCAGCAAATTTTATCGTTGGATCTCTGATTGTTGATAACTTCAATGCCCTTCTGTCCCATTGTGCTCCAGTGTTCTTCTCAACATCAGGGCGTGATGAACTTCGAAATGATTTGGCTTTGTCGGTAGTCGGGTAACCAGTAACCCTACTAATAATATTTTTAGTGATCTCCATAGGTTTATCTAGCCAAAACTTATCATCATGAAATCTACTTAAAGCTATTCTTATCCATTCTAAGTTAAAGGTCTGTGGGAAGTGCGCAAAATGTGACAACCCAAATTCATCAATCCTTTTACTTTCGGGTTTCAGCTTCCCATTTGGTCCACAAATTTGTTGGTAGGCAGTAAGGGTTTCAAAATCACCAACTTCTCCTATTTTGCAGTGAATGTATGACCTGATGTCTTATGTCAACAAAACCCTATCTGGAATACTAGAAAATGTGCCCATATCATCTATTTGTGCTGCAACCCTAGGATGCAGTTTAAACTTTGCCTCCACAAAATTAGCTCTAACAATTAATTCTACTTCCTCCTCAAAGATGTTCGATTTTCTTGCAGACAATGTTGATGCCATAAATCAAATATAGGGTTTTGACAAGCAAATGAGTAGCATATATTCGGTAACAGATGAACTTTACTCAGCTCAGTCAAAGAATGTCATTGGTTCGATCTGCAGTTGCTTTCAATCTTTCTGAGAAATTTTCAACTCAAACTCTGCTCTGTGAATTTTCACTCTTCGAAATCGCAATGTGACAATAACCTCTATTTTCGCGTATTTATAGACCAATTTGATATTCCCGCTCAAACTTTTATGCATTAAATGCTCAACCTAACTTATAGTACAAAATAGTTGTCAGCTCGGTGATGTCTACAATTTTCTTTGCTTGGTTAACATAGAATTTCTTCATCAGTTTGTACTGTCATCGGTTAACCTTGTATAGTGATTACCGATGGGTAACCAACTCTCGGTCTCTCTTTTACCGACTATATGACATTGTTAGCTCATAACACATAAACCATAGTGCATCTTTATTCATGAAGATTTGGTATATGTACATCATATATAAGGAACTGTATGTAAAATGTGATCATTTGAAATGTCAGTTCCATACATACCTATGTCACTTTAAGTGGAATTACCGATGTCACCCAATCCAGTGGACAAGGTTTCACCAATGTTGTTACTTGACTTAGCATTCTCACTAGATGCCTTCTTCCACATAGTGTTCCTTAATCTTGTGATCTCTGCAATGTTATATCCGCTCTCAAATATATGATTTTCATCAGGTGCTCGGTCTCTATAGTTCTTGCTTAAGTGACCGACCTTGTGACAGTGCATACATGCCATTCCAGTGCTAGTCCAACTTCTTGATTGTCTGATCCGACTCTTTCTGTAGCAGTTTGCTACCGTGTGTCCATACCGACCACATACAACACAATTAGCCCATGTATTATAATCCCAAACATATGAATTACCTTGTTTCATAGGTTGGTAAGGCTTTCATTGTGGTTTCTCTTTAGGTGTCTAGACTTGTTTCATCTTTGCCTTACAATCTCTTGCAGTATGTCCATGCTTATTACAAGTGTAGCATATTTTCTCTGTAGTGGTGTTGTTAGCTAGATCTTTTTGTTTAGCTCTGCACTCATACACAGGATGTCCAAACTTTCCACAATAGTAACAATATCCATTAAACTTAGGAGTGACAAGAGGTTTACCTTGTGCTTTACTTCTCCACCATTTGATGTATGCCCTGATTTTCCACAGTGATAACATGCTAACACTTTAGGTTTCTGACTTTGATTGTTGTTGACATTTTCAGCTTGTTGTGATGATTCTCCTTGATCGGTGTAGCCTATCCCAGCTTTACTTCCAACTCTTCTCTGATTAGTCAAGAAATCATCAATCTTTTTGGAATTATCCTCAGCTATCTTCATCATCTCATTATGTTTCTTTTGTATTTTCAATTCATTTCTTAACTTTTCATTGTCTACTCTGAGTATTGCAACATCTTCAAGTCTTCTTGATAATTCTCCATTTACTCGGTTCATTTCTTGATTGACAGTCATCATTTGATTTGATGCTTGGAATTGTCGGTCAGTAAGTCTCTGTATTTCACTTTCTTTTGCTTGTAGTTGTTTAGTCATCAGTCTTCGGTCTTCAATAGCCATATTCTGATCTTGTTTAGCTTGTCTAGCATTGTTCATAATTTCCACCATTCTTACCATTTGGGATTCTTGACTGATTTGAAGTGCTTTCACTGTTAGATTTGATAACCATCAAATCTTCCCAAGAACACCTGCATGCAAAGACTGCTACAAGAATGAAGACAGAAGAGAAGGCAGAAACTATGGCGGCCAAAAGGCCAGAGACTGCAAAACCATGTTAACAGAAATAATCTTCTATTAACAAAAATGAAATTACAAAACAATCTCCTTATGAATTACAAAGCGGTGAATCCTTATAAAGGATACCGAAACCCTAAAAGGGAAACTTCTAAGAAAAGGAAACTTTCCTAAGTCTAACTTAAGCTAAGAGTAGAGAACTAATAATTAACTGATTTAATTATTAGCAATACTCGACTACTCTAACACCCCCCCTTAAGTGTAACTTAGGGAGAAGCAAAAAAAGCTAAACTACTGCAGAAAGCAGGAAAGATGGGTCCCGGCAACTAGGCCTGATCAGGTACCCAAAACAAAAAGCAAAAGATGTCCCAGAGAAAGGAACAAGAAGAGAGCAAGAAGCTCCTCCGAAGCATGTCTGAAAACTCTGTCAGAAGATACTGCTGGAACCCCCACTGAAGTGCATGACCAGGTAGAGAAGACAAGTGTCTGAAGAGCTGATCAATCGAACCAGGAAGCAATAGAACCAACAGGTGAACCCCCCCATAATGCTGAACTGGGAGAGGTGACAGGAACACTGAAATGCGATGCCAGAAATAGCTGCAGAAGAAGAACCAGGAACACCAACAGTGCAACAGAAGCACACACACAGGATAAAGGGCGGTGTCATAGACACAGTCTACATGGGCTAATGTCGTGGAAGGTATGCTCACTTGACAAGAGTGGATGCGCCTATAGTGGCAAATGCATCAGAATCCCCCCATGGCACTTTATAACTGAGTGCGAATACTAAAACTGAACCAGGTGAAAAAGATCCCAGAAATGCAGAAGAGGGCACTTTATCTCAGTGCGTTTATAGAATAAAGATACATCAAAAAGAGCATGCAAGCTCAGAAGTCAGAAAGAAGAGTGCACTAAGAAACCAGAAGAAGAGATCCCCAGAGCTGTAGAACCAAGCACACCACCAGAGGGCATAAACTGCATAACTCAAAGGAGTGAAAACTTGGAGTAGAATCTAGAAAAATAACCTCTTCCACTGAATAGCACACTGAACCAGCTTTCCGACGATATCTTGTTTGCCAAAAAAGGAGTCCGGATGAGCCAGATATGACTCCCGGAAGGCAAAAAAAGATATCAGACTTCAACAGCAAAAAACACTATTGAAATGGTGGAACCAAAACCCCTAACCTCCACCATCGAAAAGTCCTCGGAAAGAGCTTTCCGACGGTATATGGAAGTCAGAAAAAGACCCTCGGATGCTCCCTGTAGAGCGAAAAAGGCCCAGGTACCCCCAAAAAGGCAAGAAAAGAGCCCCAGGGGCTAAAAAAAATGAGCCCCCGGGCGCATGGCGCGCGCCGGGGGCTGGGCCGCAGCCCCTGGTCGGTCATATGACCGCGCTGCTGCGAATATGAGCCCGCGGGGGCTGAAACGGGCCGCCACCGGCGGTGGGGGCCAGCGGAGCGGCGCTATAGGTGCCAGCGGAGCGGCGGGGTCGCGGAGCGACGCGGCGGAGTTGCGGATTGGCGGTGCTGGGGTGGCGGCCGGGCCGGGCGGGCCGGAGCGGGGCCGGGAGGCGGCGCTGGTGCCGGTGGTGGGCGGGCCGGCGGAGCGGAGGGCGCGGGTGCGGGCGGCGGGGCCGAGGCGGCGGAGGCCGCAGATTGGCGGCGCGGTGGCCGCTGGTGGCGCGGCGGAGGAGCGCGGGTGGCGCTATGTAAAAATGCACAGGCTGCGTTAAATTTGAACGCAAAAATCATTAAAAAAAATGATTTTTTTAATTTTTTTTTCAATTTTCGAGCCCGTACGGCCCGTAGGAGGCCGAAAAAATTCTCCAAAGGCCCTGGTGTCCAAATCGGACGAGCTTTATATGGATTCTGGGGTTTTTGGGCCTTCTGGACGCAATGGAAGTGTCCGTTTGGGCCCAAAATGCCTTAAAAAATAGAGACCCCCCAGAACCACTAAAAGAAGCCAAAAAAGCTTCTGAAACCCTCTGTGCTTCAATAAAATAGGAACAGTGAACCGCAGATCTGCTCTGATACCATGTTAGATTTGATAACCATCAAATCTTCCCAAGAACACCTGCATGCAAAGACTGCTACAAGAATGAAGACAGAAGAGAAGGCAGAAACTATGGCGGCCAAAAGGCCAGAGACTGCAAAATCATGTTAACAGAAATAATCTTCTATTAACAAAAATGAAATTACAAAACAATCTCCTTATGAATTACAAAGCGGTGAATCCTTATAAAGGATACCGAAACCCTAAAAGGGAAACTTCTAAGAAAAGGAAACTTTCCTAAGTCTAACTTAAGCTAAGAGTAGAGAACTAATAATTAACTGATTTAATTATTAGCAATACTCGACTACTCTAACATTCACTTGCTCAGATAGATGTTGATTCTTCTCAGATAAATCGGTAATGATATTTTCAAATCCATCAAAGATGCTTCCAAAACTTGATCGAACATGATCAAATATGTCATCAATAGGTTCTTCATGATAATCGATCTCACTTTGCAAGATTGCAAGGTTCTTCCTATCAACCAGTAATTTCTTCAGTTCTTCCTTGGCTTGTTTATACTGTTCCACAAACATTTGCATTTGTAACTTTTGATTCTCAATAGACTTGTCAAGCTTATATCTCTCCATAACTTAGATCTTTACCCTTCAATGGTTAAACTTTTCAACAAGAGAACTAAGCTCTGATACCAATTGTTGGAATTAGGAGAAATAGATATCGAGAGGGGAGGGGTGAATCAGTGTCTACAAAACTTTTACTTGTAATACCTTTCAAATCTATATTAGTAATCTGTAATAACCGACCAAATTGACTTGGATCTAATTGCATAAATCAATCATCTAGTTAACTTTTAAGAAAGTAAAAAACATGAAATCAATATGTCAATCACATAACACAAGTATTTTGGTAACACAGAAACCCTTGATAGAAGGTAAAAACTGCGGTGGGGATGACACCCACAAATTCTTCACTACTGCAGATAGAAAAGGTTTGTCTGTTAGGGCTACAAGTTTTGATCACTTCTGGTGATCTCACCCTATTAGGAGTGACATATCAAATCATCTAGATCTACCTAGTTATAAGATTTTAGCAACACTATAGAAGTGTGCACTCAGTTAAGAGATTTACAAAAGATTGTTAAGTCTACTTTGTTAAGAGATTTAACAAAATCTCTATTACAATTGTCAGAAAGTAATATGCAAAATTATCTACTAATTGACACTCAATTGTCTGAAAATGATCTTATAATTCTCTAATAAAATATCACCTTGACTGTGATGATTCTTTACTCTGTTCTACTCGATAGCCTTCTCTGAATCTGCTCGGTATATTGTTCTGTTCTCCCAACTGATTATCTTGAAGTTAGGCAATGACTTCAAGTGCTTCATGAATTATATATCTCAATTCAACAACCTCATAAAGTGGTGTGAACATGCTGAATATATAGTGTTCTATTTTTTCGCTAAAACAAAATTTAGGTTACAAAAATTATCATAACCCTAGGATCTATGGTGCAGAATTAACCTAGATCAACTATTACAAATAAGATAAACATTACATTTAATGAATATCTATTACAATAAATTCTCCTCAATCTTGGTAAACTATTTTATGATCTGTTGTAACTGTTTGCATAGAAGAATGTGCCATTTCTGATTACTATGCCATTTTCTATGATCATCGGTAAACACTATATAGACTGCTCGGTGTATACTGCGATGCTCTATGTTTATTGATTGTCGGTGTCAGTGTCTACTGTTGCTCGGTAAACTATGTAATGCTCAGTGTAAGACTTTATCGACTGCTCTGTCTTGTTTGTAGTTACTGACCAACTCAATATAAGTTACCGACCGATATGTTTGTCATCTTTTGATACTAATGACAACCTTGAATGCTCAATAGAGATTAACAGCTTCAACTAAATAATCAGTTAACACTTGTCCCTTAATAGACTTCTGAGAAATAAAATTAAGATCAAACTCTATAAGCAACATCACCCATTTTGCCAACCAGCCAGAGAGATTTTTCTGTGAGAAAAGATGTTTCAAAGGATCAAATTTGACAATCACATTAACTTCAGCATTTATAAGATAATGCATGAGTTTCTGACATGTATAAACTATAGCTAGACAT
Source organism: Chamaecyparis obtusa (assembly GCA_027943335.1). Taxonomy (NCBI): domain Eukaryota; kingdom Viridiplantae; phylum Streptophyta; class Pinopsida; order Cupressales; family Cupressaceae; genus Chamaecyparis; species Chamaecyparis obtusa. The sequence goes on from BSBK01003253.1 coordinate 1,349,858, forward strand.
TGTCTTTCTAAATTTGTGTATCTTGTTTCGTAATCAAGTAAAGTCTGACTAATGTAGTACACAGGTCTTTCCTTACCATCATTATCATTTTGAGCTAACAACGCACTCACGACCCGTGCAATTGCTGAAGTGTATAAATGGAATGGTTTATCAAAATTAGTAGGTTGCAAGATAGGAGGATTTTCAAGATACTCCTTAAATTGCTCAAAAGTATGTTTACACTCATCATTCCAAGAGAAAGTGGTATCCTTTCTAAGTAAGGAAGTAAAAGGGATAGTTCGGTCCGCTAAATTAGAAATAAAGCGATGAATAGCTTGTATTTTTCCTTGTAAAGTCCATAACTAAGAAATATTCTTAGGAGGAGGCATATTAACAATAACTTCAATCTTTTCAGTATCTACTTCTATGCCTCACTTAGAGATTATAAATCCTAATAATTTACCGGAATCAACTCCAAAGACACATTTCTTAGGATTCAATCTCATGTTGTAACTTCTAATCCTTTCAAATATTTGTCATAAAATGGTAACGTGATCTTCTCTTTGTATAGATTTTGCTAAGATATCATCCACATAATCTTCAAGGATCTTATGAATGTAAGCATGAAAAATCAAAGTCATAGCTCTTTGACAAGTTGTTCCTGCATTTTTTAATCCAAAAGCCATCATGACCCAACAAAAGGTTCCCCAAGGTGATATAAATGTAGTTTTAAATTGATCTTCAGGAGGGATAAAGATTTGATTATATCCCAAAAAACCATCCATAAAAAATAACAAGGCATGACCCGTTGTTGAATCCACAATCATATCGATATTAGGTAATGAGAAATCATCTTTTAAGGATGCCTTATTTAAATCCCTAAAATCAATACACATCCTTATCTTATTTTCTCCTTTTGACATAAGCACAATGTTTGAAATCCAATCTGAGTAATCAATAGAACAGATAAATCTAGAATCCAATAATTTTTTAATTTCACCTTTGACTAATAAACAAATTTGTGGATTCATCTTTCAAATTTTCTGTTTCATAGGTTTCATATTTGGTTTTAAAACAATGTTATGAGTAACAATCTTAGAATCTATACCCAGCATATCTGAATATGTCCAAGCAAAGATGTCTTTAAATTCAATCAAAAGGGAAACCAACTGATCACGTTCATCCTGATTCAAACATTTCCCAATTTTTATCATCCTTTTAGAGTTGTTTTTATCCATTTGAATATCAATAGTTTCAGTTATTAACAAATCACTTCTTATCGGAGGATCCAATAGTAAAAAGAGTATCATGTTCATCATGTTCTCCAAAATAAGCATCTACATTTAAATAATAAGGTTTTTCTTGTTTGTGATGAAACTTAGGTAAATCTTCACAAACCCCTAAAAATTCCATTAGGGCTTCATCTTTAGGAAAAATATCCAAAGAAGGTTCTTGATTAAGGTCAATCAGCAATGGGTTAACCAACTTCAACTGTCCACCGCAAATATAATTAACATTAAGAGGAAAAGCTAATGGTTGTCTATAAGGATTGAATCCTAATCCATATGTATGATCATAAACTTTATTATCTAAAGGTACTTGTATACCTTGTTCATATTTACCACATTCTTTCCCATTAAATCTTGATTTCTTAAGAAAATGATAGCCAGGACCATATCAATCAGTCATATCAGAAGGAGTCCAAGGAGTGCCATATGTCACAATATCATAACAATCAGGCTTTATAGTTTCAATCGTTTCATTAATCGAAGCGGCAACAAAATTACTTTTTAGTTCCTTAGAAAGCAGAGAAGGAGCAAAAATGTTTTTCTCAAATTCATTTTGCTACTTCATAAATTCCAAATAAGAGACCTTGTATTCTCTAATAAAACTAGGATTAAAATCCAATGTGCCCCAATCATCCTCAGTCAAAGAAGAAGATGGAGCTTCCTGTTGTTGAATCTCGGGTTGTTTTATCTCAAATTGTTGTATATCCAGTTATTTTTCAATCTCTTTACTAGGTTGAAGAGGCTCAGAGATTTTGGCATATTCTGCATTTAAGAAAGGATTTAGTGCATCATCCACATGTAATGTATACATTAAGTTGTTATAGATGAACCTAACCTTGCGATGAAGAGTAGAAGGAACTGCATGCATAGTATGTAACCATGGTCTTCCTAAAAGAAGGTTATAATTGAGAGGTCTAGGCATAACATGAATAGGAGTATTTAGAATAACTGGACCAACTTTAACAGGTAAGGTAATAATGCCCAAAGTTCTCTTCGCAATATTGTCAAATCCACGTATAGGAACATTATCAAGTTGAATAGAAGTAAGATCAACCTTAATTGCCTTGAGCATATCCATGCTACAAACATTAAGCCCAGATCCATTATCAATTAAGGTTCTTTGAATGATACTCTGATTAATAGAGACAACAACCATAAGAGCATCATATTGATTATGCACCTCTAGGAAAGGTAAATCATTATCAGAAAATACAATAGGAGGTACATAAGGCATAGTATGCATATAATCCAGAATAGAATGAACGATCTCTTGATTAGGAGGTGAAGCAAGAAGAGTAGATAAAGCTTTTTGCAATGCCTCATGATATGTTGGGGAAGTTTGAAGTAATTCCCATAAAGATATCTTAGCAGGAGTAGCATGTAATTGGTCAACTAAGTTATACTCCTTGAAGGTAGATGGAAACCTAGGTGCTTGAGGAAGCATAGTTTGAGAAGGCAGTAAAGAAACTAGAACAATAGGCTGAGGGTTATTATGTGTGCAATAAGCATGTGAAATGGAACTAGTGTTATCAAAGAAATCCAAAGGATCTCTAGGTTTACCCTTAACTGTTATACAAGGACATCCTTTTACCATCATCAAAGGTGTAGGATATATCATTTTAGGTTTATCAATGCTACAAATAGTGGGACATGAAGGTAATCATGCACACACCCTATGGTAAAGGTCAATTGGGGAGGTTGTGGAGGAGAGTGAAATAGGAATAGGATCCATGGAGATCTTATCCGAACCATTTTCATCCTCACTACCATGTACCTCATTAGGGAATCTATCCTCTTGTACAATAAAAGCCTCATCAAAGTACTCAAAACAAGAATCATACATGTTGAATACAAAGAAATACTAAAAGCATGAAAATGTAAATATTTTTGTATTTTTAAAGGGATTTTGCAATTTTTTTGTATTTTTGAAATATAAGCATGCAAGATTTAAATCTAACACCAAAAGGAAAGATTTGTCGTAAACAGGTTTACCAAAATGAAGAGTAGTAAAATGGAACCTTAATAATGTACCTATCATTCACCACTATTCATATGTATATGTTTTGAATTGGAATAGCATAAGTAATGTAAATATGGAAATGCTTGAAAATTATTTAAGATAAGATAAATACCTCATTATGGAACATATTTAAAAATACCTATTTTATGAAGCCTGTGTGGAGTTTCGGAAGATTCTACAACTAGATCTGGAACCAGAAAACTGTAACAGAGAAAACCAAAAAAACTTTCATCTTTCTGGCAGCAGGTAGTCTTTGACCCGATAAAAGGTCAAAGACTACCTCAAGATTTTGAAGGTCAACTTTGACTTTGTTCATAGATCTTGAAAGTTCGTTGAAAAGGGTACTCAGATCCGTCCTCCAATTCTCGAAATAGTGACTATAGATATCTAAAAAATGGTGTTTTGGGGTGGCTATATAGGGTTTTGCCTTAGTCAAACCCCTATTTTGGTGATCTCCACCTCCACGTATAGCCGATTGAAATAGAATGTGTGTTTCTATTGAAAGTGTAATGCCAGGATCTAATCCTCTAGATTAAAATGCTAGCATGAATATGTATGTGGAAACAATGCATCGATATGAATGAAATAGGAAAGCATACCAAGCCCCCAAGGCTAAAGTACTCCTACCAAACTCATAATCCATAATTGCTACCCCATGATTGTATCTTTGAATGCTTGAATGTTGGAGATGGTGGATAAAGGAAGAAAGGATCTCTCTTGCTCCAAATAGGTTTTCACAATGGTGTTCTCACAAAGATGCTTGATATCAACAATGGCTTGATCTTCTATATCATCCTCTTTCAATCTTGCATCATTTCACCATTCCTTGCTTTCTTGAATCGATTATGTCTCCACTTGATGGATACTTGATCATGAAATTGCTTGGTCTTGTTGTGTGAAATCACTTGGTCAAAATGAATGCAAATGAGAGTCTTTATATAGAGGTTTCAAGGTGAGGCTCCTAAAGCAATGCAAGGACCCATAATTCAAATTTCACCTCAAATTATGGTCCAATCACAATAACCAACTAAGGAGGGAAAATAATTAAATTAATTATGAATTAAAACCTTTCCGCACTCAAATCTGAGGGCCCGACATTAATTTCAGGGCCCGTTGGGACCAAATCTGAAAAGGGGAACAAATTTCGGAGGAGGTCAAAGATGACCTCATCTCTAACCTAGGTCAGGGATGAGGTAGACCCCAACCTAGGTCAGGGATGACCTTGAATCTGACCTAGGTCAGGGTCTAGGTCATCTTTGACCCAAAGATCTACATCTTTCTAAAATCAGGGACAAAAGGTCCCGAGGATGTTTGGAGACCTAAAAATGATTTCAGAATGAGACAGAGTGCTAGAGAGAGGCACAAAATCCTATGATGATCATGATGAATGCTAGGAGGACCTATTTCTAAGTCCTACCTAGAAAATAGAGCCATGGAAGAGGGAAATTAAGGAGAATCCTCAGGATCCTAACCCTAATTTCACCTAGAATGAAGAAATCAAGTGCAGAATGTATCCTAAATGCAAGTCTATCATGATAAATGTACTAAAAGAGGGTGCTAAACCTATCAAGATGGAAGTGCTTCCATTTTAAGATGATACAGATTCATTCTTTTACTTTAGCTCTTCCAACTTTTCTTTTATCTTCTCAATGAGGTTCTTTGCATCATCATATTTTCCTTTCAGAGTATCTCTCTCTTCAGTAAGAATATCAATCTCTTCAAGAGCTTCTTCAAGGTTCTTCTATAGCTGATCCATATCCATAGAGATCTTACTCAAGCTGCTAGGATTTCTCTAAATGATTCTTTTCCAAGTAACTAAGCTCTGATACCAATTGTTAGAAATAGGGAATACTAAGAGGGGGGTGAATTAGTATTCTACAAACTTTTACTTTTTCTCAATTGTGGATATAACAGATTAACTTGATGCTTGAAAAACAAAGTAAACTAAATAGCATGCATAACAATAAAGCAAATGAACTCATAAATCCATGTTTTATTCTTGAGGAAACCTTGGCCAAGGGAAAAACCCTGTGGGGATGATACCCACAAATGATCCACTAATTAAAAATATCTTGTTAAGGATGTTGACCCTGTTAGGAGCCTATTACATGCATATAGTGTCTCTATCCTGATTAAAGTACTTTAGGCCTTGTTATCAGCCTCAACCCTGCTAAGAGTTGGTGGTACAAATAGGAAGATTACAAGATGAGCTCACTTCCCAAACATGTAATATACATTGATTTCTTATTACAAAAAGAGATAAGGTATATAACCTTTCACTGCTACCAAATAGCTTTCCTATTCTGATCTATCTCTTCGATTGCATATACAAAGTCTTCTTGCTTGTAATTTATAACTTCACATGAGCATCAATATCTTTTTCATACATATGTTACTTCTATTCTTCTTTTTTTACTTCTTCGCATTACATATGACTTACATTTATACAAGTTATTAACAATAATAACCTTTATAGTCGACTTTACAAAACACAAAGCACTTTACCAAAATACATATTAACTTGTGCTACCCAAGGGTTAATATCTAGTATTTCATCCCTTATATGATTAAGTTATTATTTTGATAAACAAAATAATCCCTTAATTGTCATACTGATTATGTCTTCATTCTTTGTCCGGTCAGCTTAAACTTTGTCTCTATTCATACTACAATAGCTTGTTCCATACATGTCATACAGACTTGCGCTCTCAGGTGAGTCTCCAATATACATCATAGTATCCATGTTCAAGTGCGCAAGCACTAAACTTACTTCTATCAATATCGCCAACCAAAACTGTCTCTGGTTATACTAGGAAAATGTTGCTTACACTTAGACAATTTTACTTTGCGCTCTGTCATAGATGCTTATTATCATATGCAATCTTCATATAGATTATATGTTGCCATAATGACAACAACTAGATATCTAACTCATCCAAATTACCAACACAAAGATATGCACACAATGAACAGATTGAATCAAATATATACATAAATTTTGTACATATATATACAAAAATGGCATAAATTTCAAGTCAATAATAGAACGACAAAAATATGGCATGTGCCATGTCAAGGCCAATGTTAATCTCTATTTGAGCATTCAAGGTTGTCATTGGTATCAAAGGTTATCAAAGAGATTGGTAGATTACTTAAATTGAGTTGGTCGGTAATTAGAAGTAAGATAGTACAGTCGATAAAGTCTTTTACACCGAGCATCACATTGTTTACCGAGCACCAGCAAACACCGACACTGACAGATAGTAAACAACAAGCATCGTAGTATACACTGAGCAGGTTATACAACATTTACCGATGATCACAAAAAATGGCATAGTAATTTGAATTGGCACATTCTTATATGCAAATGGTTACTACATATCGTAAAATGGTTTACCAAGATCGAGGAGCATTTATTGTAATAGATATTCATTAAATGTGATGTTTATCTTATTTTTAATAGTTGATCTAGGTTAATTTTGCACCATAGATCTTAGGGTTATGATTATTTTTGTAACATAATTTTTTCTTAAAGCGGCAAAACATAACACTATATATTTTGTTTCTTCACTTCATGTTTTGGAAGTCGAATATATGAATCAAGGAGCACTTGAAGTACTTGCCTAAACTTCAAGTCAATCAATTTACAAAGCATAACAGAGTATAGAGGATATCAGATTAAGCAGAATCAGAGAAGGCTACCGAGCATAATAGAACAGAGATTCATCACAAGTAAGGTGATATTTTATCAGAACTTATAAGATCTATTTTAGACAATTGAGTGTCAACTAAGAAGATATTTGCATATTACTTTCTAACAAGTGTAATAGAGCTATGGATAAAATCTCTTAACATAGTAGACTTAACAGTCTTTTGTAAATCTCTTAACTGAGTACACACTTCTTTAGTGTAAATCCTATAACTAGGTAGATCTAGCTGATCTAACATATTACTCCTAACAAGGTAAGATCACCAGAAGTGATCAACACTTGTAGCCCTAACAGGTAAACCTTTTCTATCTGCAGTAGTGAAGAATTTGTGGGTTTCATCCCCACCACAGTTTTTACCTTCTAACAAGGGTTTTTGCGTTACCAAAATACTTGAGTTATGTGATTGTCATGTTGTTTATTTACTTATGTTAAGTGGATGACTAATTCATGCAATTTGATTCAAGTTAGATTGGTGAGTTATCACTATTTATAGTTTTTTATCAGAAAGGTTTACAAGTGAAATATTTAAGGGTACTGATTCACCCCTCCCCTCTCAGTACTTATCTCTCCTAATTCCAACAATTGGTATCAGAGCTAAGTTCTCTTGATTGAACAGTTTAACCAGTGAAGGGTAAAAGATCTAAGCCGTGGAGAGATATAAGCTTGACAAGACTATTGAGAATCAGCAAATACAAATGTAGATGTTTGTAGAATAGTATAAACATGCAAAGGAAGAACTAAAGAAATTACTGGTTGAAAGGAAGAACCTTGCAATCTTGCAAAATGAAATCGGTTATCATGAAGAACCTATTGATGACCTATTTGATCATATAGGATCAAGTTCTGGAAGCATCTCTGATAGATCTGAAAGCATAATCTCTAACCTATCTGAAAAGAATCAGCATCTATCTGAGCAAGTGAAAGCACTTCAAATAAGTCAAGAATCCTAGATGGTAAGAATGGTGGAAATCATGAACAATGGTAGACAAGCTGAACAAGATCAGAATATGGCTATTGAAGACCAAAGACTGATGATTGAACAAATTCAAGCAAAAGAAAATGAGATTCAGAGACTCACCGATCATCAACATCAAGTATCAAATCAGATGATGTCTATCAATCAGGAAATGAACCAAGTGAATGGAGAATTATCAAGAAGACTTGAAGATGTTGCAATACTTAGAGAAGAAAATGAAAAACTGAGAAATGAGATAAAGATACAAAAGCAACAAAATGAAATGATGAGGATAGCTGAGGATAGCTCCAAAAAGATTGATGACTTCTTGACTAATCAGAGAAGATTTGGAAGCAAAGCTGGTATAGGCTACACTGGTGAAGGAGAATCATCACATCAAGCTGAAAAGGTCAACAATAATCAAAATCAGAAGCCCAAAGTGCTAACATGTTATCATTGTGGAAAACTAGGTCATACATCTAATGTGTGTAGAAGCAAAGCACAAGGTAAACCTCTTGTTACTCCTAAGTTTAATGGATATTGCTACTACTGTGGAAAGTTTGGACATCCTGCTTATGAGTGCAGAGCTAAATAGAATGATATTGCTAACAATACTACTATGGAGAAGATATGCTATACGTGTAATAAGCATGGACACACTACAAGGGAATGCAATATGAAAATGAAACAAGTCTAGACACCGAAGGAGAAATTAGATCGCAGGTCATATCAACTGAAGAGACAAGGTAACTCTTATGTTTAGGATTATAATACATGGACTAATTGTGTTGTATGTGGTCAGTATGGACATATTTCAGCAAATTGTTACAGATAGAGTCAGATTGGACAATCAAGAAGCTGGACAAGCACTAGAATGGCATGTATACATTGTCATAAGGTCGGTCATTTAAGCAAGAACTGCAGAGACCGAGCACCAGATGAAAACAATATATTCGAAAGTGGATATACTATTGCAGATATCACGAAGTTGAGAAACACTATGTGGAAGAAGGCATCTAATGAGAATGCTGAGTCAAGTAACACCGTCGGTGAAACCTCATCCACTAGATTGGGTGACATCAATACTTCCACTTAAAAATGACAAAGGTATGTATGGGACTGATATTGTAAATGATCACATTTTACATATAGTTCCTTATATATATGATGTACAAATACCAAATCTACATGAATCGAGATGCACTCAGGTCTATATGTTATGAGCCAACAAATATTATATAGTCGGTGAAATAAGAAACATGAGTTGGTTACCCGTCGGTAATCACTATACAAGGTTAACTGACAACAGTGTAAACCGATGAAGATATCCTATGTTAACCGAGTGGAAATAACTATACACATCATCGAGATGACAGTTGTTTCATAGAAAAAGTAGGTTGCGCATTTAATGCATGAAAGTTTGAGCGGGAATATCAAAAGGTCTATAAAAATGCGAAAATAGAGTTCATTATTACATTGTGATTTCGAAGAGCGAAGACTTCACAAAGCAGAATTCGAGCTAAAAGTTTTATAAAGAGATTCAAAGCCATTGTAGATTGAACCGATAATATTCTTTGATGATACTAAGTAAGTTCATTTGCTAACGAACACCTGATTATCTACTACTTGCCAAAACCCTAGAAATTGATTTATGGCATCGACATCATCTGCAAGCAAATAAAAAAACATTGAAGAGGAAGTAGAATTGATTGTTAGAGCTAATTTCAACGAAGGAGACTTTAAACCTCATCCAAAGGTTGCAGCACAAACGGACGATATGGGTGCATTCTCAAGTATACCTGATAGGGTTTTTCTAAAAGAAGACGTAAGGGCCTATATTCACTGCAAAATCAGAGAAGTGTGTGATTTTGAGACCATTGCTGCTTATCAACAAGTTTGTGGACCGGATGGAAAGCTAAAATCCAAATATAAGAAGATTTTGGAGTCAGGGTTATACTATTTTACATATTTCCCACAAACATTCATCACAAATTGGGTAAGAATCGTGCTAAGTAGATTTCATGATGGAAAATTTTGGTTAGACAAACCTGTTGAGGTCACTAAGAAGCTTATCAGTAGGGTTACTGGGTTCCCTACAACTGACAAAGAAAAAGCCTTTCGAAGTGCGTCCCGTCACGACATAGAAAGTAACACTGGAGCTCAATGGGATGGAAGGGCATTAAAGATATCAATAATAAAAGACCCAGCAATGAAATTTGCAGCTCATGTCATCAGGTATAAAATATTTCAGTCAAGTAGACTCAATAGTGTACCCTGTAGCGTCGTGGACATGGCATACAAGATTGTGAAGAAAGATCACTAGGTAGATCTTGCCAAAATTTTATTACACCAACTACATGAGAATATGAAGATAATCAAATCAAAGAAGTCAAACACATGTAAGTACGGATCACTGCTTGTCTATACATTCTTCTATTTGCAAAAATATGTACCTGGTATCGGTAAAGTAAACTGGCAACAAGATAAACCGATAACTGCACAAATTAGTGAAATGATGAAAAGTTTGGGAAAGAACCTCAACAAGGAATTTGATGCATACTTCAAAGATTTTAAGACTACCATGCATCAAATGAGCAGAATTCTAAAGGAATTAGTAAGTAAATTTGAGAATGACATATGTTTTGTAGTTAGTACAGATCACTCTCTAATCAAGGCTATAGAACCGAGAACAAAATGGCTAGCACCGATGGGATATGAGATGAACTATGATTTCACCTTGAAATCTATAAATGCACTGCTAGCATTACCGATAGATATCACTACCACAAGGTTTGGCACATATGAAGAAGCAAAGTCACATATTACCACAGACATTGAGATCGGTAAAATGTCAAGAAGGGAAAAGAAAATGAAGAAAGATTTAGCTATAAGATATGGAAATGTATCAGACTCATCTGAGGAGTCACTGGTTAAAGGAACAATCGAAGGTTTGTTACTGTTGGCTGACAAGCCCTATGATAGTGAGGAGACCAAGTCAGACAAAGTAAAGGATCTCACACCGGTTCCTCCTACCGATGTTGAACAGGAAAAGCAGTTACCAGATCAAAAGGGAATGAAAACAAGGTCATCAACTACAGCCTCATCCCCTCTGACAAAAGAAGAAATAAAAGTTAAGAAATTGAGGGTAGCTACACCGACAAGAAAATATGTTAAAAGAAAGAATAAGCCTGTAGCTGAGGCACCAAAGAAAAGAAGGAAATTAGTAAGAAGTAACGAAGACCTTGAGGAATCTAACAATGAAAATAATCAATTCAAGGTGGTCAAACATAAAGCAAGTACAATAGAAGAAATTATTGAACATATAATTGACAATAGAAATCTCACTGATCTAGGATTAGATAACTTTGACAAAATGCCAACTGAGGAACAAACACAGATCGAACATGCTATCATCTAGATGATGATAAAATTCAAAAGAGTACCAATGGAATTTGCAAGTGCATTACCTAAGGCACTAGATGACAAGATTTCTGAGAGATGCACTGTTGCACTGGATACAGAGAAAAGGAAAAGAGAAAGATCCCTAGTAAGGACAACCACGCATTTAAGTTTTAGGGAACATGAAGAGTATTTGACTAAGTACCAAGCAAGATTTTTGCTAAAGAACTGAGCAATGTAGATATTAGATGAAAATGTGGCGAATCTAGATGTTACATGTGATTCCCTATGGACATCAATTCTAGAAGCAGAAAAGAAAGCTGAACAAGAAGCATTCCTGAAATTGTCTAAGAAGAGACAAAATTCTAAAGATAAAGGTATTTACACTGATGATGACAAAGGGAAGAAAGTAATGGACACCGGTATGTTAGTTATCGAAGAAACTAATGTCACCGAGAAAAAGGAAGAGATGAGAATTTCACAGGATGCACTGGATCGAGTAGAGATCTGACTGAAGAAGAAAACCGATGACGATGTACTCATTGAGGACATCACAAATGAAGATCCTGATGATAAAAATGATGAAGATGTAACTATTGCACCAGACAAAGATGAAACACTAGACACTGACAGTGTGCTCACATCTATACTGGGTGAACTTCCTGTACTTGTAGAGGCAATAGAAATACTTTCACAAGTACAACCTAATGCTTCTCTTCCCGAGCAAAATAAAGATACAATAGGGATACAAGCACCTGAGAAAACTATAGATACAAATGAGCCTAAAAGAATAGAGGCACAGTCCACAAATTCAAAGGAACCAGAAGAAGCAAAGTCAACTAAGGTGAACCCCACTAACACTACAACTGAGACTCCCACACCATCTACCAAGGAGCAGAAGAAGGACAATACAATGTCAATTGGGCAAGATACTCCTAAAATCTAAAAGTGAAGAAAAAGCTATTGTTATTAGTGAAAAAAAGTCACCTCTTGGACTCAAGAAGAAGAAAAAGAAAGGAAAAGGGTTGGTCACTATTGATGAAGTAATACTTATACCGGAATGTGACCCAAGAACCCTAAGCCCTGAAAGTTTAAGTAGATATGGGGAACTTTGTTCGAGAAAAGTGGTACAAGAAAAAATGAGGCAAGAACATAAATGGAAAGAAGTGTTAAACAATGTACGGTATATTCTTCAACAAATAGTACCAGAAATAGACATTGATGAGAATACTCCTATAATAGATCAACTTGCCACACTCGCTAACAAAATCAATGCCCCTGATATAGAAGCTGATAAAAGAATTGAAGAATGGGCAGAATCAAAGATTCAACATAAATTGGAAGAAAAGATTAGTAAAGAAGTCGCACTTAAAAAGGTCAAATTATCTGAGGTCATTATCGAGGCAAAATCCCTCACCCAGATAATCTGTTAGTTACTAATCAAGCTTTTTACTTCAGACACCTTCACTGAAGAGGTCAGTGAAAAGATAAAAGGTTTAGAGACAGAAATCAAGTTGAGTACACAAACAGCTATAACCAAGCCGAATGCTTTCTTAAAGCATATACACCGAGTTCAGGAACTCCGGTGGTTGATAGAAGATCTATGAAAATAGGAAGAGCGAATCATTGATCAGGTCACAGAGTTACAAACAAAACTCACCACATACCTAAAAAATTTTGAGGCACACATTGTCAAAGCGGAACAACTCATAGCAACACTAGAGATTTTGGTGTTAGACAATATCTTTGACATTCATGCCCAAGTTGGTCTTGAGCATATTGCTCTCACCAACTTGAAAGAGGAGTGGGATAACCTCTTGAAATCTTTGGAGAAAACCCATCAGCACATTTTTTATAAGATATAAGTATACAGTACATTTTTTTTGTATTTGGCATTACTATCAAAAAGGGGGAAACCATGTATATATGCCAAATAGTATACTTTGATATGTATATTACATACTATCGGGAGCATACACCAAGGGGGAGTACTTTGTACTTAGCAAAACTTAGCAAAATGTTTGTGTGAATGAATATGGCGGAGACATAAGGAATCTATGAGAACATTTTGTTTATATACATTTGAAGTTTTGATACTAATGCCAAAGGGGGAGATTGTTAATCTTTATTTGAGCATTCAAGGTTGTCATTAGTATGAAAGGTTATCAAAGAAATCGGTCGGTTACTTATATTGAGTTGGTCGGTAATCAGAAGCAAGACAGTACAGTCGGTAAAGTCTTTTACACCGATCATCACATTGTTTACCGAGCACCAGTAGACACCGACACCGATAGACAGTAAACACCGAGCATCACAGTATACACTGAGTAGGTTATATAGTGTTTACCGATGATCACAAAAAATGGCATAGTAATTTGAATTGGCACATTCTTCTATGCAAATGGTTACTATAGATCGTAAAATAGTTTACCAAGATCGAGGAGCATTTATTTTAATAGATATTCATTAAATGAGGTGTTTATCTTATTTGTAATAGTTGATCTAGGTTAATTTTGCGTCGTAGATCTTAGGGTTATGATTATTTTTGTAACCTATTTTTTGCTTAAAGCAGAAAAATAGAACACTATATATTTTGTTTGTTCACTTCATTTTTTGGAAGTTGAACTGATATATAAGAATCAAGGAGCACTTGAAGTACTTGCCTAAACTTCAAGTCAATCAGTTTACAAAGTAGAACAAAGTACAGAGGATATCAGATTAAGCAGAATCAGAGAAGGCTACTGAGCATAACAGAACAGAGATTCATCACAAGTAAGGTGATATTTAATCAGAACTTATAAGATCTATTTCAAACAATTGAGTGTCAACTAGGCAAATATTTGCATATTACTTTCTAACAATTGTAATAGAGCTATGGATAAAATCTCTTAACATAGTAGACTTAACAGTCTTTTGTAAATCTCTTAACTGAGTACACACTTCTTTAGTGTTGTTAAAATCCTATAACTAGGAAGATCTAGATAATCTAACATATTACTCCTAATAGGGTAAGATCACCAGAAGTGATCAACACTTGTAGCCCTAACAGGCAAACCTTTTCTATCTGCAATAGTGAAGAATTTGTGGGTGTCATCCCCACCGCAGTTTTTACCTTCTAACAAGGGTTTCTGCATTACCAAAATACTTGAGTTATGTGATTTTTATGTTGTTTATTTACTTATGTTAAGTGGATGATTAATTCATGCAATTTGATTCAAGTTAGATTGGTTGGTTATCACTATTTATAGTTTTGCATCAGAAAGGTTTACAAGTGAAATATTTAAGGGTACTGATTCACCCCTCCCCTCTCAGTACTTATCTCTCCTAATTCCAACACAATATACATGATACAAATGTCGAATATATACATAAATTGGTCCTTCAATGACTACAGCTAGAACTATGTCTCTACCAATATCTATGACTATGGTGGATCATCAAAATTGAGCCTCTTCAATGCAGTACATGGCTTTGTAGGTGGCTGCACAAGAATAATTCAAATGCTAAATCAAATATCTTTTTCTCAAAATAACATCAAAATAACTAAATACTGAACTGTAACTTGCTTGCAGTTGAATTGTTGATTACCTCATGGATTTCTTCTATTGTTGGGTTGTGTAGTAAAGTTGATGGGCCCCTTCTTGGGAAAACGAGACTCCTAACAAAATGGAAAGGTAGAGGATTTGTGGGAAGTCATGAAGCGGGTTGTAACAAGTAGAACAAAATTAATACAAGTTAGTAACATATATGTCAAAAAATACTAAAAAACTAAAAATGTGTGGAATAAAAAAAATACATACCAAAGCCTTAGATGGATCTCCTATACTCGTAGGAGGCATAGTCATTGATGAATCAATTATGAACATTTCCCATATGGTAAGTGATAAACTATGTTATAGTCACAGAGGAAGGAATAAGGGCTTTCAAACAAACAATAAATCAAACCAAAAGGAGTTGACAAGAGAGTTTCAACTAAGAAGACAAACATACCTCTTCCCTCTATTGTGTTGGACCCCATATTTGATGATAGAGACTTCTAACAAAATGGAATGATAGAGCATCTATGGGAAGTTACAAAGGGGATAAAGCATCTATGGGAAGTTACAAACACTTAAAAACTAAAAATGCATGTACTTCTAAACGCATATGCTTAACATATATAGAACAAATGCATACCAGAGCCTCAGATGGCTCTCATGTATTCTTAGGAGGAATCATCTTCAATGAAGAAACTATGACCATTTTCTATATGATAGAAGAAGGACTTAGAGATTTTGAACAAATAATAATGCAATTGAAAGTGAATATGAAAATGTTACCTCTTCCCTCTCTTGAACCTAAGTGACATCAGGTGCATTCATTAATTTTGTAAACCTCAATTGTTTCTCTATATAGAACAAATAAATCAGGTGCATTCATGTACAAGTTTAATCATAATACATTTTAATAAAATAATTAAATTGTACTAAATTACCTTTTGGCATTTGGGTGTCCGCGAGGATATCTTTTTTTATCTTGGTGTGCTAGAAGATTCATTTCACACATGAGATGTCCTCAAGCCAAGTGAGGTAACCTAACAGAAATAAAATTAACATAAGAGAAATAAATATATAATATAAATCTAATTTGAAAAAATCTAAATCTAAATGACTCGCATGGGTTCAATTAAAATTGTAAATAAGAGTTGTGCAAAATGTTATACCACAAAGCTTTCTAGGCCAAAGTCAATGGCCAAAAGCATGACATCATCAACTTGGGACATCTAAGCCCTTGAAAAGCCCTATAAAATGCTAAATAAATATACATATTAACAAAAAATATTAAAATCCCAAATTAACCTTGGGTAGCTTTCTTGAAATGACTTATTATGAAAAGACCTATGGAAATGATCTCAAGCATACACTCTATGCTTAGGAGATAAGGGTAAAAATAAGTATTTTTGAAGTTGTTGTGATTGAAGATCCATGCTTACAAACAAAATACATCCATTCAGATCTAACAATCAACTTTAAACTTTTAAAAATCATCAAATTTGTGACCAAAATAATAAAGCAGCGGTTCTTGATACATTTTTAATGCCTATGCAAGATTTAGTAGCGCTTACAAACAGTCACATGTACCACATCCAAATAGATGTTTACCACATTTAAAAACTATATTGATGCATGTGACCTATCTTCTAGCGCATTTAACTAGTCAAGTAACACATGTCAGCAATCAAATAACACGTACATATTTTCCAGCCAGCATGAATAAGGATTTCTAAAATGCCTACCAGGTCTGTCTTAACATGCATAGAATAAAAACCCAAAATAATGAGTATTTCTTGAGCCTTCCTTTTCAATATTATATCATTTTTTAGTACCTTTTTTTAAGATCTATTTGTTCCAATCAAGACAAAGTTTAAATTCATCAAATCTCAAATAGTCAAGCAAATTGCATCATACCAACTAGGTTTCAAAATTTCTAAATCATAGTTTGAGTGTTTGAACATCTTTAACTCTTGTATTTCTAAAAGTTGTCATATGAAATGACTAAAATTGAATGGTCTATATATCATAATGATGACAAGGAAGAAGAAGAGATTCTCATGGAAGTCCTCGGGAAGAAAATTCAATCTTTACAATAAAAAATACAATACATGGAAGAAGAAAAGGATACATCATCCAACCAATCGTCATTAAGATCAATGTTTCCTTTTCTCTATGATCATAATCCATCCATATATTCATATTCTTTAAATAAAAATGCTACTTCAGAATCTCAAATCAAATTACATCTTTGATCAATTAGAAGAACATCATAACTATCCTATTTTTTATCAAGAACATCTTAATTTCAATCCAATCTTTGACCAAGAATTTATTTCACAATCTCAAGAAGATCCAATCTTTGATCAAGTAAATCAAGAGGAATCAGTCGTATCTCAACAATCCTCATCACATGATAGTGGAAAATCATATCATCATGATCTTGAAACTCAAATCTCGTTGGTCAACATAAGCACATATCCACAACCATTAGATAGATCATTTAATCCTTTGGGATAATCTTATGAATCAGCTTTGGAAGAACTCCTTGAAAATAATCTCATCGTGTTGCCTCAAATCACTTTATGTAGTTTTCTATTCTTGAGAAACTATTGTACATATCATAGACATAATGAACATGAAACTTCAAATTTCATGGATTTGAAACATAAGATCCAAGATCTCATTGATGCTGACATTATTAAAGTGCAAAATCCTAATGTGTCATCTAATGAAGAACAAGATATTGCTCTCAAGAAAGATCTAAACTATGAACCCATGTCTAGAAATGGTCCTCATACAACCTATACTTCTTCCACCTTTCATTCACCTCTTAAAGAAGAAAATCTAGCCAAAATACCTCTAGAAAACAAAGAACATAATATTTTTCATGCTAACTTTGTCTACCGTCAAGGGCTACCTCCAAAATAAATCCAAGATAACTTACATCTTTATGCAAATCTTTTTTTACCTCAAAGGTCATAGACTACAAACGTTCATGTTCTTTAATGCCTATCATAGCTTCTCCAATTGATCCTTCATTATCCCTTCAAGAATCCCTCATGTAGATCAAAACTCTTACCTCATCATTAGAAGTGGCTCCATGTCAAGAGGATAATCCCAATTGTGAAGAAATAAGTACTGATAAAGATCAAGATCAAAATTTTACCCCTTCCTATCAAACATTTGAGATAGAACCTGTATCCATTTAATTCCCACATGATCCCATAGTCATGTCCTTTCACTTCTTCCAAGAAGATATACCTCCACCTCAAGAGAAACATATTCCATCACCTCAAGAGAAACACATTCCTCCACCTCAAGAGAAACATATTCCTCCACCTCCTATATCTTATCCACCTCCTAAGAAAGATGATAATTTTCCATCCACCATCTCTAATGAGCCTATTGAAAATCCAAAGAAAAGTGCCTTTTTTGCACCAGCCAAAAATCCAGGAAAATCCCATAACTTGTATCACACAAGATTAATCTATATGAAATGCAAAATATAACTATTTGTCACTTTTGAAAGGAATGCATTTTATTTTTCATCATGATAAAATGTTAAAGATTCCTTTCAAAAGTGACAAATAGTTATATTTTTTATTTCATATAGATTAATCTTGCGTGATACAAGTTATGAGATTTTCCTTAATCAAGGGGTGAATTTAATCATGGTTATATC
The DNA here is from genome assembly GCA_027943335.1 of Chamaecyparis obtusa. Classification (NCBI taxonomy): domain Eukaryota; kingdom Viridiplantae; phylum Streptophyta; class Pinopsida; order Cupressales; family Cupressaceae; genus Chamaecyparis; species Chamaecyparis obtusa. Next base: position 1,368,425 of record BSBK01003253.1, read on the forward strand.
ATCAACCTCCATAATCAAAGTCTTAATCAATATCATCAATGCCAAGTATCCATCATAAAACAATATTCTCAATCTGATCATCAAAGGTGCATCAATATCCTCAAGATATAAATACATGTATACATCATCAAATATCTAATCACGTACATCAAATGATCAATTCTACATCAATGATATCATCAACATACATCTGATCAAATAGGGGCAACCTAACTTTGTCCAACACTTGTACCTATATCTGCACCTGCACCAGTGGATGACCTCGCTCTTCTACTAGTCCCTAATTTTGCATTACCTGTATCATCAAAACATCTAACTAAGCTTATCAAATCAAATATCAATCAATCAAGTCATCCAATTGATCATCAAGCATCCATCAATTTATCCTATCATCTATTTGCTCATTTTGAGCACTTCAATTTTTTCATCTCTCTAGATCTTGAGAGCGAAACATCAATCCATCAAACTACCTATCCTATTAGATTGACATCAATACAACATCAACCAAGTGATTTTGACTGGCATAAAATGATACCAAACCATCATCAACTAATATGGAGTATCAACAACAAAGCATTTATCATCCAATTTTCTCAAATTGGGGAAGTTACTGTTCTCATCAATTCTACATCGGGAAATAGATCAAAAATTTTGAAACTCAACCAAATTGTCTAAAATCAATTTTGATTCATTTCCTGAGCGGGCATAATATGATCAGAACTCAAAATCAATCAAATTAGAGTACTTTTCCAAATCAGGGGCATTAGACATAAAATTATCAAAATCATCAGTGGGGCATCTTAATCAACAAAATTATTAAATCAGAGCATTATATCAAGGTTTCATTATCAAAATCAATTGTATAGTGAATCAGTCATCAAGTTCAAATCAAACATTAGTTAATCAAAGAAATTAGACATTCTTTGAACCAAAACACTTCACACATTGATTCAAAGAGGGGCATTTGTATACACCCAAAATCGGTCAAGCAAGGTCAAATCAAGCAATTAGTGGTCGGAGCATGAATTAATTGAAAATCAAAGCCAGGAAGATTAAATAAATCAAGGATCAAATAATTATGCAATTAATTTAATCAATTAATTTAATATTAAAATAAAATTAATCCAACCCATTTAAATGGGATACATGGCTAAATCAATTAATAAATCAAATAACTCTCACTTGCCTCATGAGGACAAAAATCCATCAACTAATGAGGTGAGATCATTTGGAGCACATGGATCATAAATAGCTTTTTCTATCTCAACCATCCATCTTGTCTTTGCAATCTTGACCATCCATTTTGTCTTTTTGTCTCAACATTTGAAATCACTAACTCAACTCTCTTCTAGCCAGGAGTCAATATAAATCACATGTAACTCACCTTCCTAATTTTAGGAATACTTTAAATAGATTGGATTATTAGAGAAAATCAGTCCATTATCTTAGAGCATCATTACCATAGAAAAGTTTTCCTTGAGCATAGTATTTCATTTGAGAATTTGCATTAAGTAGTGATCATAATGGAGAATTTGAACCTAAATGAGCTAGATTAGGGATAAATGCATCATAGATCTTAATTTTATCATTTTATAATTATCACTGATGAATGCTAAATCTGATAGTATTACTTTATCTTTCTAGATAGGGATCCATAGGATTCTTATTGTTAGTATTTTAATTCAAGCTATATAAATAGTTATATTTCTTGCAATTGAATTGATTTTATAGATGAACTAATCCTATGAAGGTATATTTACATACGCAATATCTATTGAGGCATTCCATTACTAATCCCTTACATTTTACAACCACCAGGAATCTTGTAGCTTTAATTAATCCACTCTCTACCAAACGTGTCTAATAGCATGCCTATTAAAATGTTCTACCCTTCCCCAAAAGTTATTCGAGTCTACATAACTCAATTTTGTATTTCTTAACTTAGTGGTTGCACATTCTAGTCCATTAAGTGTTGATCCCTAAGTTTTATTGTCTATTAGAGTCTTACACTTAGTCATTTTCTAGGCAATGTTGGTCAATCATCACTACAACCGAGCCATCTTGTAAAGGCTGAGTTATGTTTTAGACCTGTCTTTTGTATAGTTACCAAACAATAGTTACTGCTGAGCAAGTTAGGTGTCACCGAGTACTTTAGTAGTTGTTGAGAATTTTATGTCGAGTTGTATAAAAGAGTTAGTGCTAAGAACTAGTATATAAAGAATAGTAAATGCCGAGTGTCAGAGACTTCATATGCCAAGCAAGCCAGATTTGACATATGTGTTTGTAATGATACAAATACATAGGTAAATTGTTTTGGTTGATATTTATACAATATTTAATGTTTTTTGATGGAATCAAGGATTTGATTATGCCTTGTATTTCTAATCATTAATCCCTATATAAGACATTCAACCTATTAGAAAAAGGAAATGCTTAAGCAACACAAGTAGAGAATCTAGATCGTTGATCTTGATCTAGGAGGATGTTTAGATGTCTATATAAGATGAGATCTTAACCCTAAAAATATGTATGTGTATGAATGTAATGAAGGAGATCTCATATACATAGAACAAAGAAGTATTTTGATATAGGCAAAGATCAGTTGGAGTGATTGAGAAAAGCAGTGAAGGGAAGAAAAGAGCTATATTTGATTGAGGAGATCAAATAAGTATTGGAAGGATAAGATTTGTTATCAGCATCATAGTACAAACCAAAGGATCAGGTACTAATACATTTTAGTAGGTGAATCAGGGTAAATCTCTTAACAAAGTGGTCCTCATAGGCCTATGTTAATCTCTTAACCGAGTGCTTAATTTGTTGTAAAATTTAAATCCTTTAATCAAGGTAGATTGTATAAGTTTGTAAGCTCTTAACAGGGAAGACCCCTCACAAGGTAGATCATCATTTTATGATAAAATGTTTTAGCCCTAACATGAAAACTTTACACTGTAGTAGTGAAGATTTGTGGATGTCATCCCCACCCTAGTTTTACCTTTCAAGGGTTTTTGGGTAACCAAAATCTTTGTGTTATGTGTTTCATTTCATGGATAAAGTTAGATTATTAGATCTATTTCAGTATTTAATTTCATGTTGATGATAAGTAAGTTGAATTTATGTCAATTGGAATTAGTAGTGGATATCTGATTCACCGCCCCTCCCTCTCAATATCTCACTTTCCCATATTAGATTTCCAACAATTGGTATTAGAGCGAAGTCTCTTAAACAAGTCTAATCACTTGTGAGTTAAGATCTTGGAGATGGAGGTTTATAAGTTGGGAAAGATCATAGAGAATCAAAAGATACACTAGCTTGAATCAATCATAGGAGAATTGAAAGAAATCCTTAAGCAGAAGGAAAGAGTTGGAAATTCAATAGAATGACACACAATATCAAGAAGGGGATACTAAAGGTATATTTGACAATGGAAATTCTACTGAAAGTGATAAAGCTATAAAAGACCTGTTAGAAAGAAACAACATCCTGAATGAAGATATCAGAAATCTAAAGAGAGAACAAGAAATTTAATCAGTAAGATCATGTGAAGTAGTTAAACAAATAAAAATAGTTGAAGAAGACAAGACAATGGCCGAAGAAGACAAAAGACAAATGTCTATAATACTTGATTAAAGGACATGTGACATGTAAAGGATGACAAACAATCAATTGGACATGGTAAATCAATTGTTACTTGCAAATCAAGAGTTGAGCAGGAAAGATATGGAAATCACAAATCTGAGATAAAAAAATAGTCAACTAATGAATGAACTGAGATCTAAAAAGGAATTTAATGAAAGAATGAACAAAATAAATGAAGCTATTAAATACTTTAAAGAAGTTTTGAGGTCACCAAGAAGATCCAGTGATACTTCTGGACTTGGACACAATGAGAACCTATCATCCACTGATGAAGGAGAATCATCAAAAAATGGAGAACAAGGGAATGTTGAGTCAAAGAGGAACAAACCTGCATGTCATCATTGTGGAAAGCTAGGACAAAAAACAAACATTTGCAGAATAAAAAATGGTAAGTTTAATCCTAAACCAAAGTTCAATGGAAATTGTTTTAATTGTAAGAAACATGGACATTAGGCACATGAATGCGGGTCAAAGGTTAGTAATCTACCTACTACACCTAGATTTCAAGGACATTTCTTTAATTGTAATAAATATGGTCATAGAGCACAAGAATGTAGATCCAAAGCTAAATGTACATCCAATAAGCATAATAAAGAACCTAGGAAAGGTAATACATTCAATTGGGACTACAATACATGGTATAGTTGTCATTATTGTGGAGAATATAGTCATGTTGGAGCGAATTGTGTGAAGACACATTTTAGAGGTAAATCCAAGAGTTGGATGAGTGGAAGTTTGGTCTGTTAAAAATACCACAAGATTGGTCACATAAAAAGAGACTGCAGAGCACATGCAATGAGCAGTGAAAAATCCAAAGGCAATGAAACTATTGAACAAATAAGAGATCAGATGAACAAGACATGGAAAAAGAAAGAGGAAGCAAGCAGTAGTGGAGCCAGTGAACCTGAGTTCACCCAATCCAATGGATCAAGTGACAACACCACTTCAAACTAAGAAAAGAAGGTGTGCGAGGAACTGAATCTTCTAGTTTCATATTTTACATCAGTTCCTGCCATTTGATATGTTAAAGTCCATATATGCATAAATTGAGATGCACTAGGAAAAAATTGAAAAAGAAGTTATATTGCATATTTGATGTCGAGCATCAATATTTAAGTCCATCGTGACCAAGTCACTTAGTGTGTGACAAGCTCCTATAATAGCCAAGATGTGATATCTACCGACAAGAAACTAAATGGTAGTATTAACTGAGTACATGTTAACCGAGTTGACATGAGAAGGTTGAGACAGCTGTATTCACCTACCCAATGTATAGATCATTTAATGAAGCCCTAATCCAATCATTTGGGGTCTATAAAGAAAATTATTATCATTCTTTTTCATTTCATCCAACGATTTGAGAATTTGCAGAGTGATTTTAAGGCAATTAACAAGATCTATTTGTGCTAAGTGAAATTTGAGAAGATCTCTACAGGGTGTCATTGGAAAATATCGTGAAGGAATGTTGAATAAAGGTATTACTGTGTGTGTGAAAATTGCACCTGATCTGTAGACACAACACTCAGTAAAACATTAGAGGTTAGCTAAAATCAAAATCGTGCAAAATTGAAAGCTATCTAACCAAGCGATTTACTGCCTTCTAATAGGTGCGAGATTAATGTTCTCAGATTGTAATCGAGATCAGTGACCTAGACGACACCTAAATGAAGGATTTGAATGCAAAAGATGGATATGAAATTGAATGCAATTAATCTATATTTTTGATATTTTCTATGCAATAAGAATGATAAAAACTGATATGAATCTATGCTAATATAAAATTGATATGCTATGAATGCTATTGAAAATTGATATGCTATGAATGTTAAAATAAAATTGATCTCACAAAGATGTCGATTTGCAAGAGCTTTGATTCTTCAATTCCAATTCTCCAGCGTGATTGTGCAAAATATGAGATGATTTGTGAAGAGCTGAGCCTTTAATTTATAGAAATCCAAGGCTTTGGAGGTGCATGGATAAAAGCCATAAATCACTCAAATTAACTCATCTTGATTTTTGAGTTATCTGATCATGAAAGATAGTTAATTCTCAAAATCATGCAAAAACATGCAAAAATAGTTTTTTTTAACTCAAATTAGAGTTTAGATCAGCTTTTTGAACTCCAAAAGGATGTTGAGTTCCAAAAAGTCAATAACTTGCATTGATTTTCTGATTTGGAGTTTAACTGTTTCTTTTGAATATGCATAATAATTAAGAATTAAATAAATAAATAAAGTGATTTATCCTCAACTCAACTAATTTTTGAAATAAAATAATTAATTTATGGGTTAATTAACTATTTTACCAAACTTTTATTAAAAATTATATTATTAAATAATGACAACATGCTTTAATTAATTAAATAAGAATTTAATCAATTAAAGATAAGAATTTTGATTTATTGTCAAAATTAAATAATACAATTAATAATAGATAGAATTAAATTTAATTACACAATTAAGTGGCAAATATTAAATCTAATTAATTAAATATGAAAATATTCAATTAATCAAACTTAGGATAAATGTGATTTATCACCAAATAATCATTAAATTAAAGATAATTAAGATAATTAGGAATATTACTAGGAATATTCCCCGATGCAGAATTTAAGATAATCAATTATGATTCGATGATGTTAGATGTGCCTTAGGTTAGGACTTTGATGTCGATTTTGTTCGATTTGTCGATGTAGAAGGTTAATGAACTTATAGCCCATTTTTGGGGTATTACAATTACCAAGTAACTTGAACTTGTAATTTGAACCCTAGTTTCAGATATATGGCATCTACTTCATCTGTAGCAGCTAAGAAGCAAGGAAATGAAGTTCTAAATGTTGAACTTGTGAGGAATGATGCATGCAAACTACATAAATTTCAAGCCGTTCCAAAAAGTTTGGTGAAGGGAGATCTCATGGGTGCCCTGTCATTGATCCCACCTAAGGTCTTAATGATTAATGATGTTCTATTATGTTAGGGAAATCAAAGATTATGAGCTAAGGGAGGCATACACCAAGTTATGTGTCAACGAAGTGTTGAAGACTGAACATCAATAAATTGCTAAGAAAGCGTTAGTGCATGTCCTAGATTTCCCACAAAATTTTAAGGTTGAATGGATCAAGATTATGTTTAGAAGAGTTCATGATATGAAGATATGGTTGGAGAGTGGACCAGTTAAGATCACCAAGGATATGATACACTGAGTCACTGGTTATCCTAGTCTAACAGGGAAGAAAAAAATTTGATGCCAGAGTAAAGAAATAATTCAAACAAACACTCAGGCAATGTGGAATAAGAGAGGAATGACAATATCCACAATCATAGATCTAGGAATAGATTTTACAGTGAGAGTGATTTCTCATAAATTCTATCAGTCTAGCAGGTTAGATAGTGTTCCCTGTATTGCAGTTGATCAAGCATGGAAGATGGTGAAGAAAGATCACACTTATGATCTTTTTGAAGTACAATTGAGCCATCTTTGTAAGAACCTTACTTCAATTAGAAAGACCAAGAATTCAATGTGTAAGTTTGGTTCTCCGCTCACTTGTTTATTCTTCTATATTCAGAATAGTTTTCCTACAATTGGAGATGCTATATGGAGTAAGGACCGACCACTTACCCAGCAGATAAATGAGTTTGTTGATCAGTTAGGAGAGAATTTCGAGGGTGTTAAGGATATCTACTTTGTATAATTTAAAAAGAAAATGAGAAAGAGGAGTAGGATCCTTGTATTCCCAGTAGAGAAGCACTACAATGACATATGCTTCCTAGTGGATACTGACTATACTTATGCTCAAGATTTTATACCGAGAGTTGCATGGCTAAGGCCAACCTTATGAGGTTAATGTAGATGAGACAAAAATAGCTATAACCACTTTACTAGATAAGGATATTGATAGGAAGGAAAAACCTTTTGGGACTTATGAAGAGGCTAAGTCTAAGATAACTATGGGGTTAAAATCTGCAACCATGGAGAGAAAAAGGAAGAAAATAGTTAAGAACCTAGAGAGGATGCTAGGAGAAGGTGAAGAGGAAAATGCACCTCTTGAACTTACACAAGGGCTAGGAGAAGATAAATCCAATGAGTTAGAAGGAAGTGATGAGGAGGACACTAAAATTTCAAAGAAGGGAAAGAAGGCATCAGTTGCTGAACCTAGCAAAAGATAATTGTAGAAACAAAAGCCCACTCCTCTTGCAACACTTAGAATGAGAAATAGGGAATCTTCTACTATCACAGTTGTCGAGCCCTAGAGAAAGACACCACCATCAAGAAAAAGAAAACTAGTTCAAACCAAGGTCATGTCGAGTCATCCCCAAAAGAAACCAAGAAGGAAGTTAGTCTTGGAGAAGGATGACGACGACGAAGAGACAGATACTAATGACAATACAAAGTTTAAAATTCCATCTCATAGATGTCAATTGACTATGGATGAAATATGCCACAATATACAAAGCATTGCTAGATTAGTAAGCTTCAAGCAAATAAAATTTGAAAAACTATATAATGATGACAAAGCAAGAGTTGAGGAGGCAATGGTAGAGATGCTATGCACTTTCAAGGTGACACCTCTAACAATTGGGAATTTCATCTCTAAAGAACTATATAAAAGAATTGATCAGAAATGGTAGTATGCCATGATGACATAAAAGTAGATAATGGAAAGCACATTGGCCCAGATCATGCCAAATCTATCACCACAACACATAAAGACATATATGGAGCAGTACATAAATAGGTTTGTACCCAAGCTTCGAGCCTATTATATTTTACAACACAAGGTTGAAGATGTTGTCTAGCAAAGCACAAGGTTGTGGAAGATTATTTTTGGACTGTTAATTGAGAAGAGTCCACAAATGGGTAAAGGTACATCTAGTCAAGTGGAGATAGATAATAAGGAAGACATTGATGAACCTCAAAATCTTGAGGAAAAGGTAGAGATAAGTGGATCACATGATGTGATCACAATAGAGGATATTCCTAAGGATATGCTAGTTGTCACCAATGTATTGACAGAGGAAGAGATAAAGAGTCAAATTCTTGCCAAGACAACTTTTGGTCAGCCTCTACTAAGCACCAGTCCTATTCTTATATAGGTACATGGTCACAGTTGAGCAACAAGTGTTACTTGGTGAAAATGCCAAGAAGCAGGATAATCCGACAATCACAATTAAGAATTCACCTACCGAGGAGGATAAGAAAGAACAAGGAGAGGAGAGCCTAAAAGATCAAGAAAATAAGTGTGCATTAGTAATAACATGTCCTTATATGGAGGGAAAAAATAAAATAGAGGAGGAGGCAACCAAGAAGAATCTAGAGCCTAAGGAACAAGATGATATTAAAGCTCTAATATAGATGCTGAGTGGGAATACACCTAAGAATAAATCAAAGAAGAAAAAGGAGAAATCTCTAGGAACACAGGTTACATTTGATGAAGTTATAGTGATTCCAAAGTGGGACACTAATAACTTGACTTATGAGCATATGAAAATCTTGCAAGATATTTTGAAGAAGAAAAGAAAGCAAGACGAGTTAAGGAGAGAACATCAGCAGAAAAAAGTTTTGCATGAAATCAAAGGTGTATTCATAGAAGCCTTTGAAATGGATGATGTGAATGATACTGCACCTATTTTGGAACAACTAGTTCAAATTGTTAAGAAGGTGAATAGTGATGACAGCGAGGCAAATGAAAAACTTATGCAGTGGTCTGAAAGAAAGTTCGAGACTAAGGTACTTGAAAAGGTCTCAACTGAGACAACAGTAAAACAGGTAGAAATTTCTACCTTAGTGACCAATTTAGAAGAGGTTGTGTAGAATGCTTATTCTATGTACAAGAAGCTATGTAATGTAGAATTTTTCATTAAGGATAATCAAGAATTGATTGATAAACTGCAACTAGACTTGAAGTCTACCGGTCATTCACTGAGCATGGATGAAACCTCCAGCTCCATTCATTTCACAAGGTTACTCATGCACAAGGAAGAATAGCCCAATTGATGACTAATGATGGGAAAATAAGAGCGAAGTTAATTTATATACAGAAAATTTTAACACCTCATCTAGAGGTTATTTAGAAATAATTAGCAATGACAAAGGAGTTAGTACAAAGAGACCCTCATCTCTCTATTGTCAAGAGTTTAGTTGATCTAGCTGCCCAGCTAGAAATTAAGATACAAGTTTTGGAGTCTATCAGGTCAATATGGTACAATGCCTTAGGTATGATAATGCAGCTCCATAAACCATTTTTGGATAAGTATTTTCTCACCCCTACACCCAAATAGCTTCAAGTGATAAAAACAAGGGGAAAATGACATGCCATGACAGGAATAACATAAAGGGGAAATGATATGAGAATGACATGAGTAATACATGGAGAAAATATAGTAAGGAATGTATATTAAGGTATGACATACTACTTTGTGATGTATATATTCAGTTGTATGTCAAAGAGTCTTATGTATATATGTAGAATCTTTTGAAGATTGAGTCAAAGTCTTAGGGGGAGAGCTCAAACTACTAAGTACTATTTTGTAATGTAAAAGTCATGACAAAGTGTTTTTGCCACTAATGTCAAAGGGGGAGATTGTTGATCCATAAGTTTTGTTATCTATTAGTGTCTTCCACTTAGTCATTTTCAAGGCAATGTTGGTCGGTCATCACTGTGACCGAGCCATCTTGTAAAGGCCAAGTTATGTTTTAGACTTGTATTTTGTATAGTTACCAAGCATTAGTTACTGTTGAGAAAGTTAGAGGTCACCGAGTACTTCAGTAGTCACCAAGCATTTTATGTCAAGTTGTATAAAAGAGTCAGTGTCGAGCACCAGTATATAAAGAATAGTAAATCCTGAGTGTCAGAGACTTCATATGTCGAGCAAGCCAGATTTGACATATGTGTTTGTAATGGCACAAACACTTAGGTAAATCACTTTGGCCGACATCTATATAATATTTAATATTTGTAGAGGGAATCAAGAAGTTGATTATGCCTTGTATTTCTAATCATTAATCCCTATGTAAGACATGCAACCTATCAGAAAAAGTGAATGCTTAAGTGGCATAAGTAGAGAATCTAGATCATTGACAAACATACAATCAACACTAGCTTACTAAGAAATCTTTAACAATCTCCCCCTTTGGCATTGATGGCAACATATAAAATGAAAAACACCACCAATCCAAAAGTACAACAATATCTCCATCTCCTCAAAAGCATACTCCCCCATAAATGATTTCTCCAACGACTGCTAAATGTACTGAATATCAACTACTATATCTTCTTACTATATACTCCCTCTTTAACATCAATGGAAAAGGGTGATAAAAATAAATAAGCACGGGTACTACTCATGAAGTAGAGTACTCCACCATTCATCAGGCACTAAAGACTAATGTACTACTGCAAACTCTAATCAGATCTAGGGAAGGGAATTACTCCCATCTTCTCCCTGAGATACTCAAATGTATCCTTCGACAATGGCTTTTTGAATATGTCTACTAATTGTTCTTTAGTACTCACACAATCTAACTTTACTTCTTTCTCTGCAACTTTCTCTCTTAGAAAATAATATTTTATCTCAATGTGTTTTATCTTTGCATGCATCATAGGGTTCTTTGACATATTGATAGTGCTAGTGTTGTCACAATGAATAACTATAGGATAATCAATCTGGATTCCAAAATCCTTTATCATCTGTTTGATCCAAACAATTTTAGAGCAATTTAATGTTGTTTCTATATACTCTGCTTCTGCTGTTGACTAAGAAATAGAATTTTTCTTCTTTCTTGTCCAAGTAAGTAGTCTGTCTCCAAGCAATAATGCTCCTCCTGAGGTGCTCTTTCTATCATCAACGTAACCTTCCCAATCTGCATCTGTATACACATGAAGTTTTACATTCTCTGAGTTAGGATACCATAAACCATAGTCTATAGTTCCTTTCAAATATTGGAATATCCTCTTTACTGCCATAAGATGACTTTGTTTAGGTTCAGCTACAAATCTTCCTACAATACCAACTGCATTAGAAATATCTAGTCTAGATTGAGTAAGATATATGAGTTTACTAGCTTACTAGCTTACTAGTAAGAAACAAAGCAAGACTAGTATGTAAAGGATATGTGTAGAGAGAAGGAATTGATTACTCTGATACATTTGCCCCTATAAGAAGATTGGAAGCTATAAAGTTATTTCTAGCCTATGAAACATACAAGGACTTTAAAGTATATCAGATGGATGTCAAGTCAGCATTCCTGAATTGAGAATTGAAGGAGGAAGTCTACATAGAGCAGCCTGAAGGATTTAGTTTATCAGACAGACCTGACATGGTTTGCAGACTGAAGAAATCCCTCTACAGACTAAAGCAAGCCCCTAGAGCATGGTATGAAAGACTAGATGATTACTTGAAAAAGATTAGATTCAAGAAAGGAGTAGTAGATTGTAACTTATTCATAAGAGAGACACCTAAAGGATTATTGCTAGTTGCTATTTTTGTTGATGACATTATTTTTGGTGGTAATGACAAGCTTAGTGCAAATTTTGCTAAAGAAATGCAGAGTGAGTTTGAAATGAGCATGATTGGACCTATCAAGTACTTTTTGGGATTGAATGTGAAGCAAACAGACAAAGGTATATTTATTAATTAGTCTAAGTATGTGAAAGAGATATTGAAGAAGTTCAAGATGGATGATTACAAGCTAGTAAGTACCCCTATGATAAATGGGAGCAAGCTTTTAAAAGATGATGATTCTACAATAGTTGACAAGACTCTATATAAATCTATGATTGGTAAACTCATATATCTTACTCAATCTAGACCAAATATTTCTAATGCAGTTGGTATGGTTGGAAGATTTTTAGTTGAACCTAAACAAAGTCATCTTATGGTAGTAAAGAGGATATTCAGATATTTGAAAGGAACTATAGACTATGGTTTATGGTATCCTAACTTGGATAATGTAGAAATTTATGTGTATACAGATGCAGATTGGGCAGGTTGCATTAATGACAAAAGGAGCACCTCAAGAGGAGCAACATTTCTTGGAGACAAACTAGTTACTTGGACAAGCAAGAAGTAGAATTGTATTTCTCAGTCAATAGCAGAAGCAGAGTATGTAGCAGCAGCATTAAATTTCTCTACAATTGTTTGGATCAAGCAGATGATAAAAAATTTTGGAATCCAGATTGATTATCCTATAGTAATTCATTGTGACAACACTAGAACTATCAATATGACAAAGAGCCCTGTGATGCATGCAAAGACAAAACACATTGAGATAAAATATCATTTTCTAAGAGAGAAAGTTGCAGAGAAAGAGGTAAAGTTGGATTATGTGAGTACTAAAGAACAGTTAGTAGACATATTCACAAAGCCATTGCCAAAGGATACATTTGAGTATCTTAGGGAGAAGATGGGAGTAATTCCCTTCCCTATATCTGATTAGAGTTTGTAGTAGTACATCAGTCTTCAGTGACTAATGAATGGTGGACTACTCTACTTATGCCACTTAAGCATCACTTGCTATATTTCTATGTAATCATCAATAGCTAGTTTTGTTACAAGTAATAGTTGTCGTTGCACTAAAAGATCGACCTGTTAATGCCCGATACAACCACTAGACTTATAGAAGACAAGGAGGTGGTTAAGCCATGTTGCGAATCCCAAGGGGAGCACTGACCATTTTTCCAACAATCTCCCCCTTAGAGTTACCCAAGGGGATTCGAACATGTGACCAAGCTCTGATACCACTTGTTACAAGAAGTAGTTGTCATTGTACCAAAAGATTGACCTGTTAATGCCTGATATAACCACTAGACTTATAAAAGACACAGGAGGTGGTTAAGCCATGTCGTGAATCCTGAGGGGAGTGCTAACCATTTTGCCAACAGATTCTCCCTCTTTGACAACAATGCCAAAGATACATATTCCTTAAAAATTTGTTCAAGTAGTGGATCATACCTAGCATGTACTGATATCTCATTGCATACATAATTATTTTTCATAACTTTAGGCATCACCTAAAGAGTGAACACTAGAATCAACTCACATCTTCACCTTCTCTCATTCTCATAGAATCAAATTTTCTTTTAGACTTTTAGCTTTTGAATTTTGAACATGTTGATCTCCACCATATACCAATGCAAGCTTGTCCCACATCTATTTTGTTGGATCACATCCTTTAAGATCATTGAACTCTAGGTTGGTGAGAGCAGAAGATATCTCAATCATAACTTGTGTGTGATCTTTCCTTTCTCTTATTTTTTCACCTATCATAGGCCCAAATGGCGGTGGCGAATACTCATTGTTAGGATAGTATAATTCATACTCTCCAATTCTAGATATGTGCAACCTCATCCTTCTTTTCCATGTAGAGAAGTTGTCCCTATTTAACTTTGGTGCCTCACTCTTATACATCTTCAGATATTTCACTCAAGCCTTTTAAACTTATCTCTTTAGAGAACCAAGGCTCTGATACCAATTTTTGGATTACTAAGAGGGGGGTGAATCAGTAATTAGTCATCCTTTAAACCTTAAAAACTTTAACTCTAATTCAACTCGGCAAGATAAACTTCAGTAGTAACTGATAACAAAAATAAATTAGCTTTTCCAATCAGTAACTTTAAGTAATCAACAAATAACACACACAATAAACATTCAACACATTTGACACTAGTATTTAACGTGGAAACCCAATTTGGAAAAAATAGTTGTGGGAATTATCACCCACCAATCATAATACTCTTCTGAAGTATTCTTGGTTAAGAGCCAATAATGTTAAAGATTATAATGCACATTATTAAATATGACCCTGTTAGGGGATTTGCCTTAGATCTATTAGGATCTTCACAATAGTAGAAGTGGCCTAGTTAAAGGGCTTTTAATGATCTTCTAGAATGTCACCTCTCTCAAGGATTTACAATAAGATTGTTAAGTCCACTTGGTTAAGATATTTTCCTACTACAAATATTAATAAACAATAATATAAAATTTGATCTGTAAATCTGCAACTACCTCTTGCTTAGTCAGATCCCTTGTGCGCTCTTTATGTTCACTTCATTCCTTCACTATTCAATGGCCTCAACACTTTATCAATCTCTATTGTTGACTCGTATTTTAACCTTTTTCTTCTTCATTGCATCACTCGGCAACACATCAACACTTCAACTAGGCAGCTTATTTTTCATTCAATGTCATCCTTTATAGACTCTATTTTTCCTCTTAATCTACTTGATTACATTTTCCTTTGTTTATTCTAAATCGTCATATCATCCTCTTGAACTGATTCAATGAACTTGGCACTCACTAAAACTTGTTATCATCACCTTAGAACTTGAACTTTTCTTGGAGCTTGTACCTTCACTTTTTGTCACTTAAATCTTTACCATAGATCATCACCTTGAATTTTCCTTATCGTAGATCTCTTTAACTAACTCTTCTTTATCCTTTAAATCTTCCAGATCACTATGGCTCTTCATTAAATGTCATTTTGATCCTTGTATTCAATTTCTGTTCTATGCTCGGAGCCCTTCTTTTTCCTTTAACTATAATTATATTTACTTTGCTTGGCAACTAACTCCTTGCACTTGGTGTCTTGGCTTCCTTTCTCTTTACCAAAAATTACTTTCCTTTTACCAAGTGATTTCTTCCTTCTCGATAACTAAATTGTTTTCTTTTCCTTGTCAACTTTCTAACCTTTCTCACTTGTCCAATCACCTTTACCGACTTGATATCATCAAATGTAAAGTAGAAAACAACTAAACCATTATTACCTCATCATTTCTGATCTATATTAGCTACCCAATTAAGTTCTTCAAATTGACTAACTCCTTCACAACTTTTCACTTCCTCTTTTTCGTTAACTGACTCAACTTATATCATACTCCTAATGATATGGAAACTCAATATAAACTAGAAATCAATTTCTTGACATCAATGAAAAAATAAAAACTAATCTAATCCTTCTACAATCTTGTATACCTATGATCTTGGTCTTCATCATCATCACCATTAGTTGGGGTTAACACCACCATGGGATAGAAACTTGCATTAATGAGAGAAGATTGCCATTCCTTGGATGGATCTTGAAGAACGAAAACTTGGAGATCTTCAATTGGAGGCTTGCCTTCAAATCTTGAATCCACAACTTTAATTACACAACTTCAATGCTTAAACTTTCTCTCAAAAGATATATTTCCCATGTATATAATGGATCATAATAGTGGACAATAGATGTCAAAATGAGAGGCTTTGATGTCCTTTAATACTCATTTCAGGATTCAATATTGTCAGGACAAGCTCAATTAAAGATCTAGAAGAAATACCCCCGCATTATATAATGGATCATAACAGTGGACAATAGATGTCAAAATGAGAGGCTTTGATGTCCTCTAATACTCATTTTAGGATTCAATATTGTCAAGACAAGCTCAATTAAAGATCTAGAAGCAATACCCCAGCATTGGGCTCATAGCCCACTTAATAAAAAAGCTCTAGGACAATGATGATGTAGACAACCTTGTCCACAAAATATTTTCAAATCTTGTCCAGGCTTATGGGAGTGTGATAAGTTACAAAGGAAGAAAATGAATGTTGTAGGAAACAAGCATAAAATACATTCAGACCTCATAATCACAAAAAAAGAGGTCTAAAAGGTCTTAGAGCCTTCAATTATGGGTGCTAAATTTTTAGGATGATACATTTAGCCCCTACTTTAGTGGGATTATGAGACAAAATGATGCAGTCAAGGTCAGAGGATCCAATAAAGGACTATCCAAACTTGCATCCAAACACCAACAATGTGAAATAACACAACAAGATAATGCCTCAACATGATTTTCATTCAACATACCCGACTATAAGACCTTCCAGGCTACGACCAAATACAATCACTTACAAAAGTATTTATGTAATCTCCTAGCTAGTCCACATCTAAAATACATCAGTAACTGATAGAAACCCTAAAGTAGATCTAAACATGAGCTCGAAAGCCTCCAAGCAATCTCCTTGTCTCTAAGCATGCAAACCACTAGCTCTGCTATTTCAATATCAGATAAATAATCTGATCTTCAAGATCTCATAGGATCCAATTGCTATCCTTCTCAGCTACTTCTGCTAACTAAATCCTAAACTTCTACCTAAACACTCCTTGAATACATTTCCTCAATCACAAGCTAGATGGAAGAAATAATTGACTCCTAATCTAAGTCGGCTTCTACTACAAACAAATATTAAATGCAACAATAGTCAGCTATCAGATAGCCTTACAAACAATTAATTCTCCATGTCAGCCTCTAGATCCACATGGGAGAATACAACAAAAGCTACCAACATTAAATACACCAAGTCAGCCAACCAAAACTCCAAGAACTCCAGTCGGTAAACCAGAACTATCGAGCACCAATAAAACAACCAAGCACACTAGGCATCACTGAGAAAGCATGTCGACCGAGCACCACAAGCATCACTGAGTACATGTTCCACTGAGTGCCAAGGCTTTACCGAGTTCCTTCAATGATCGAGCTTCTTTAATAACCGAGATTGTCGGTTAAAGCTACAACCAAGCAACACATAACCAATTCAACACACCACCATGTAGATTTTATAATTAACAAGAATGCCACTACATCATACATGCTAGGTTCAAAAAGATGTTCTCATAGGCTGGAAGAACATCTTCCAGGATTCAACACATAAACCCTGAGCTGGTTCTTCACATACACGTCCTTCAAGTCTTCATCTTGCATAGTCTTCCACTTCTGCTTCCTCTATCTTTTAGAGTCTTCCCTTGACAACACATAGGCCTATTCTCCATATTGATAAGTCCTTTCAGAATTCTTCAACTCATCTCACCTACCAAAGCTCAGGTTTCTCCTACCCAGTGTTGTATCCAATAGAGGCATCAAGGAAAGCTTCCTATCATTTTTCTCAATAGTAAACACATTCTTGACACAATCATACATAGCTCTGCAATCATAATGCCAAGGTCTACCAAGTGATATGTGACAACTATTCATCTCCACAATATCACACAATACTTGATCCTTATACTGGCCAATCTGAAAATCAACAAGACATTGCTCCCTCACTTCCAGAGCATGAACATCTTACAACTAGCCAATCCTATAAGGATAAGGATGTCTCATTCTCTTCAACCCAAGTTTCTAAACCATCTCCTCAATTATAAGGTTATCAGTACTACCACTATCCACAATCATATTACAAATTTTACCTCCTGACTTGCACCGAGTTCTAAATAAATTAGTCCTTTCACAAGGTTCCACCTTTGCATCGAGTAATGTTCTCCAAACTAGAAAGTTCTCAGACTCAGGTTCATTATGGATGTTCTCATTCACCACAACATTCCTTTGGTCACCAAACTTCTTCTATGTGCACTCAAAAGATCTATGTCCTTCTTCACCACAATTATAACAAGTACCCTTAAAGATAACCCTACCTGTCTTCTTTTTTGGCTCCACAGGTTTCGGTTCATCTTCAATAGTTGGTTTATCCTTCACTGAGTGATCAAGCTTCTCCTTCCCTCGAGAATTACCATGTTATCTCCTCTTCAACTTATCTTCTACCTTCAGAGCATACTGATAAGCATCCTCTACTGAATCAATCTTCAACATACCAAGCTCATCCTAAATATTGAATCTCAAACCATTCACATACTGAGCTACCTTTTCTTTACCAAGTTCTTTTTATCCAGACTGAATAGTCAACTTATAGAACTCCTTGGTATAGTACTCCATATTTGAATCTTTTTTCATTAGATTCTACAACTTATTAAACAAGTCAAGCTCATAGTCAGTAGGTATGAACTTAGCTTTCAATTTAGTCACCATCAACCTCCACTGATTGACCTTCATTTCACCTTCATCTTCTCTATCTCTTTGTAATTCCTTCCACCAAAGAGAAGCATGTCCTTTCAACTTAGTTTGTGCTAATATTACTCTAAGAGGATATTCAATTTCTTTAAGCTCAAATAAATCTTCTAACTCACTAATCCAATCAATCAAATTTGTAGGTCTCAAAGTACCAGAGAAAGTAAAAACTTTCATTCGGTAACTAGTACTTAACTGAGCTCCAGATCTATGCAACTGACCAGTTTTTTCTTCACCAGATCTATCTCTCTGGTCATCTCCACTAGATTCAATAGCTTCCTCATAACCATCTTCAGTACCAAGATTCCTCAGCATACTAGCAATAGCCCTCATGACCTCAGCAATCATGTCATTCTTCATTAGTTCCATCTCAGATTTGAAATCAACTTTAACCTTCTCTGTAATCGTTGATTCCACAACATCAAAGACATTTGCAATCACTATAGGGTCCAATCTTCTTGGAGGCATCCTTCAAGATCTTTGAAAACCCAAGGCAATAAATCACCAACCAAGGTCCTGGTGCAAAAATGCCTCAACTCGGAGATCAGTTTACACACTCAAGAACTTGAAGCTCTAATACCATCTAACACAGTCAAGGTCAAAGGATCCAACAGACGATTGTCCAAACTTGTAGCCAAATACCAAAAATGTGGAATAATAGAACAAGATGATGCCTCAACAATATTTTCATTCAACATGCCCGACTGTAAGGCCTTATGGGTTAGGGCCAAATACAATCACTTACAAAATTATTACTATAATCTCCTAGCTAATCCAGCTCTGAAACACATCAAAAACTAATGGAAACCCTATGGAAGATCTAAACTTGATCTCACAAGCCTCCAAGAAACCTCCTTGTCTCCAAGCATGCAAACCACTAGCTCTCCTATTACAATATCAGATAAACAATCTAATCTTCAAGATCTCGCAGGATCCAATTGATATCCTTCTTAGCTACTTCCACTGACTGAATCCTAAACTTCTACCCAAACACTACTTAAATACATTTCCTCAAACACAAGTCAGCTTCTACTATAAACAAATATTAAATGCAACAACAGTCATCTCTCAGATAGCCTTACAAATAATTAATTCTCCATGTCGGCCTCTAGATCCACATAGGAGAATACAACAAAAGCTACCAGCATTAAATACACCAAGTCGGCCAACCAAAACTCCAAGAACTCCAGTCGGTAAACCAGAACTACCGAGCACCAGTAAAACACTTGAGAACACCAAGCATCACCAAGAAAGCACATCGACCAAGCACCACAAGCATCATTGAGTACATTTTCCATTGAGCACTAGCACTTTATCGAGTTCCTTCAGTGGCCGAGATTCTTCAATAACCAAGATTGTCAGTTAAAGCTGCAACCGAGTAACATAAAACAAATTCCACACACCACCATGTAGATTTTCTGAATACCAAGAATGCCACTGCATCACAAAATCATGCTCATGGTAAAGTAGATCCAATTAATAGGATGATCTCATCAAGGTCAAGGAGACAAAGAAACATCAAGCCCCCAAGTGACTTAAGTCCTCATCAAATCCAAAACCAAGATGTGTGTGTGTGTGTGTGTGTGTGAGAGAGAGAGAGAGAGAGAGGGAGAGAGGTGATTACTATCCCAATAAGGGTCTATTTTATTGTGAACCAAACAAAAGAAAGCACTACAAAAGATGGCATTAAAGTTCTAGCATTGTGTGTTATTCTAGTTCAATCCATTAAGGACATCTCCTTAAGGATAGTGTATCCAATAAGGGATCTGACAACAAACAATTTGTCCTAAGGGAAGGTAAACTTCCTTAGGGATCGAAAAGGGAATGAGGATATGTCCTTAAGGAAAGTGTATCCAATAAGGGATCTAGCAAAGAACGATCTATCCTAAGGGAAGATAGACTTCCTTAGGAATCAAAAGGAGAAGGATGATTTGTCCAAGTAATAAAAGTGTATCCAATAAGGGTTCCAAAAGGCAGACAGTCAAAGTAGCATTCAATCAATGTGTGTGTACATAATTTGAAACATAGAGCAGAGTGTATTCCCCCATGTTAAAGACATTGTAGCCCAACTTTATAATCACCACCTTGACCTAAGATCAAGAAACTTAAAATTGCTACTTGGTTTGTCGAATTTGAAGATAATATCATCTATTCATGGAGATTGCAAATCCTCATACTAAAATAGATCTCAACAAAGCCATAGTTTCTAATTTTAATGTTACCAAAATTAATATGGGGCCTTGTAGTACATATACATATCTATGTAGCTTTTAGTTCTTAGCTATTAGACTAATGGAGAGTGTCAAGAATTTTTTTTTGATAGAAATAATTTAAAGTCTACATTTGAAACATTATCTCAATGTTTAAGGTCTTTATTGAACCCAATGTGTACTCAACTTCTTGATTTTTTCTAGGCTATGTTAGATGTGAAGTTAGATCCTAACAAATAATTGGTTTCTAAATTTGAAATTGACAATCATTCTAGAAAAACTGTTTGATAATGGGTTAAGGATTTAAAATGATGAAGGGTACTCCCCTTAATACCACAAACACATAACAGAAACAGAGAAACAACAACAATTTGCAAGAACAGAAAATTGGCTTCTTATTATCTCCACAAGTGTAGAATTCCAAATTTCAGAATTACAATATGCAAAGCCACATGGGCATTCCCTTTACAATATTATGTAGGACAAAGCCTCGAATCATTACCCAGATCTACCTAGAACTACTCAGAACTACCTAAGACAACACTACAGGCCTTCTTTATATAGGCAATTTCCACCACCCGAGAAGGTTCCAGAAATTTAGCCCATAGGGCCGACCAAACTTAGAATTATTTTATTTTTTCAATTTATTACATCAAAGTCGGCTCAAAATAACATTTGAAACCCAAAAAGAAATTTTGAAGGAAAATCATTTTCTACCATTTCAGGTGATCCAACTTCCAAAGACCGTAAGTCATCGCTAGTTGACCTGATTGACTATTATGACCCCATTCTGAAAAGGCCACGAAGTGTTCTACAGGCCTAACTTGCGCAAGTGCTTGTCACCCAAATTTTTGACCTCATCCAAGGCCTCTAAATCCTTCAAAACTGAGTTCAAAGTTTTTGTACCCTGCTGCCAATACCAAAAATCTTCAATATCTCCAAAGCTAGACTTGATCTGTCAATGAAACTTTATTGGTAGGTTGGTATGACTGAGATGAACCTCCACATGTGAAATTAGAACATTCTGAGATCGTATGACCAACTCACTAAAAATAAAAAGTTTCCATAAATAGTAGCTCTGCACAAGATAGACCTTATTGAATACAAAAATAGAAATATTTTTGGGTGATGCAAGATTGCTCTTACACCCAGGATGCTCCTGTATCAGACACCTAGGGTAATTTGAGAAGTGACCCTGTCATGACTCAGGTGTGAAGAGGAAAACCGAGATGGTTAACCTCCTCCTTTGTTAGCCATGATGAATCTTCAACAGGTCATCCTTTCCATTTGACCAGATATTCTTCATATGTCCTTTTCCTTGTGCTTTTACCAACTCGACTGTCCAGTATGTCCTCAATCTCCTTAGTGTCTGAACTAGTTGCTAGAATACTCCATTGTGCTACTGTGATCTCATCTTCAACCTAAAATTCCTTATGCCTCCTTTTCTGATCTGCCTTAGCTTTATACTACGCATTCATCTTGGAAATATGCTTCCTCACCTCCTCATGAATGTTCTTCAAATGTTCTGCAAAATCCTCAGCTTCAGCACTACTTATTTCTCTTTTATCTATTTTCCTCAATTCAGATGCATTTCTGGGACTACTTCCATATACAATCTGTGGATGATGTGATGAACTAAACTTCAAATCTATCTTCAACTCCTCATTTTCTGCTAGTGTCATTCCGTGTGTTGCCTTATTTGGAAAACTGGCTCCTGGAATCAAGTCCATCTAATGACTGATCTTTCTTACTGGTGGTAATCCATCAGGTACATTATCAGACACAATATCCTGAAACTCATTCAACAAATCTACAACTTCTACAGATACATCTTCTACTTCCTTTTTCCTAGCCTTTGGAATTAAGGTAAAACACTTATGCTCATGTCGCACACCATCTAAGAAATTTCCTCTATCAACAAAAGTTATTCTTGCATTACCACATACCTTTTCTTCTATTTCCTTCAATGGTTTTAGCTTATGTTGCACTCCATCCTTTATCAGGGAATAGGTATTCGCATGACCATCATGTACAACACATCTGTCAAACTGCCATGGCCTACCCAACAACATATGACATGCATCCATAGATATGATATCACATAGTACCTCATCTTGGTACCCGTCGATCTTGAACTTCACTAGGCACTGTTCACTAACCATGACCTTGTGGTCATCCTGCACCCAGGCGACCCGATATGGATGTGGGTGTTTCTGTGTCTTGAGCTTCAACTTTGTCACCATCTCTTCTGACACCAAATTTTTAGTGCTTCCACCATCAATAATCACATCACAACACTTACCCTCGCACTTTCATCTAGTGCGAAACAGGCTCCTCCTTTGCTCAGGTTCATTGTCACCACTCAGCTGGACTCTTCTATTAATCTGTGTTTCTCCTCTTTTAGCATCTTCATAATGTGATGATCTGGCATCTTCATCTACATATGCAACTCTAGCCTGACATCATAAAAGATAAAGCTTTTTCTTTTATTGATAATCTAAGTAGATCTTACAAAAAAATGGTGGTAGCTAGAAACATTGTGTCATCAGGAATTTTAGTTATAAAGATTGAAGAAGTGGTGCACAAGTAAACTATCAGGTTGCTACAAGGAATTTTGAATATGGGACTTAAGGTAGCATTTAGTAAGGGAATAAGAACATATCAAGATCTTAATTGCAACACATGGATCAACAGTCACAAATTTTAGGGTGTGAATTTAAAAGAAAGGACAATTTAGGAATAGCTTCTACCAATGAACTTAAGTTAGAGTATCAAAATAATGTTGAAAACTTGGCAAACACTAAAATATATATCTTGGAGAAGGATAACTATCTAAATGGAATAGATTCATTCTTGATGTGGTGCATAAACCATCAACAAAATTTCATTGAAAAAGAAAGGGAAATCAAAAGAGAAAAGATATAATGGGCCCTACGTAGCAAGAATGTTAATATTCCTGATCATGAAAATATAGTTTCCGCCACACAAGATTTGCACACCTACAAATAAAAACAAGCAACTCACCAACCACTGAGTCTTTTTACGCCCTACATATCCATCCCAATGTTTTGTTCAGCAAAATTTTGGGTCCCCTTTATTTTTCATTTCCTTATTTTCCTTTTGTTCCTTTGTTGTTTTGCCTTGTTTTTCTTTCAATGCTTCAAATTCTTGAACTCTAAAGGCTTCTCCCCTTTTTCCCTGATATTGGTCAGATCCTCAAACCTAGAGGCTTCATAATGCTCTTTAAGTTGTTGGGCTTGTTGTAGCATTTGGATCTTGTACCCCCAATTTATAGTGTGTGAAATGCACTTGTCAACAACTAAGGATAGAGTGCATTTAATGCACAAAGCTTGATATGTTATAAAAGGCCTTTTGCAACTCATTTTTACTCACCAAGTGATTAAATGAGAATTTTGATCTCTAAGTATGATGAAACTTCTCAATGACCTAGAAATTATTCACTTTTTTTGAAGTTGTTGTTGCATTCTTAGTTTCTTTCAAGTGGATTTCCACATTTTCTTATGCAAATTTCAAGTAGGTAGGGATTTTTTTGTTGCTCTCTTAAAGTTTTTTAGTGTTATTTTCACATGTTTCATTTTTGGTTTTGCATTTTTTCCATTCCGTACTTTAGGGTTTTCATTCTTATCTTAGAAATAATTAATTTTTAAGTGAAAATCACACCCTAGTCAAGTTAGGGTTCTTTAATTTTGAGTTTTTGAGCTTTCTAGTGCCCTGGAATTGCAATGTACTGTGTTTTGGTTTGAGAAAATTTGTGATAGTTTAGAAATTTTGATTTTTTTTTACTATTTTTAATGTTTACCCTATGTTATATAGTAGAGAGTTAAGGCACACCCCTCTAGAGCTTGATAAGTGCATTATTTATTAGGTTTTTTCCTGTAATGATAATTTTTTATTTTCTTCCTTGTCAACCTATATATCTACATTGTCTTTCTTATATACATGATCAAAACCAAGATTTATACTTCTATTTACCTATTCAATGGTTTTCTACATGGATTGTCTTTCTTCTCTAACTTCTTTTCTTGAAAACACCTCCTTTGTGTATGTTGCATGTCCTTTTGTAGCATTCTCTAAGGATTCATGAGACTTTATTCCATCTTCAACTTTTAAAGATGACATATTTTGGCTTCTTCTTTTCTAAATAATCATCTTTATGGGCACCTCTTTCTCATTGGCCAATGGAAAACATTTTCTTGGTAGGCTTCCTCAAGACATGGGTACGCTTCCTTAAGATACTATTTCATCTTTCCTTCCAACTCTATCATTTCCTGATCAAACTCTTTATCTGATTTTGTCTTATTGACTTTCATCTTCTATTGCATCTTGTTATCTCTTCTCTTTTATTGAATGCTTCTTGATACCTCACCTGGGTTTTCTTCCCTCTTCCTCACTACTTAGTGTTTTGGCATCCAAGTTCTTCACTTCAACTTGCCAAAAATAATACACAAACTTCCAAAGCTTCCCTTACTTAGATCTGTGGGTTTTGATACCAAAAATGATGCAGAGGAAGGACTATAAATAAGCATACAAATTAATTTTTCTTCAAAGGCCTTAACAACCTATCAAGGTTAGACCTAGACCTCAACAACTAGGTCTATTAGATGTATCCTTTTTATGTAGTCAAGGATGGTGGATCCAATTAAGGATAGTCCAAACCTTGCAGTCAACATAATTACACAGTAGAATACTCAATAATGCAACACAATATAATTGTTTAACTCTGATTTTCATTAACATGCCTGGCTGTAAGGCCTTCTAGGTTAGGGCCAATTACAATTAGAAAAAAAACTCTATAAGATCCACGACCAGATCCAACACAATCACTAGCTAGTTCAGCTCTAAAGACAATCAGAAGCTGATGGAAACCCTAAGGTAGATCTAAAATTGAGCTCGCAAGCCTCCAAGCGATCTCCCTGTTCCCAAGTATGCAAACCCCTAGCTCTGCTACAAATAAATATTAGATTACAATCTGATCTGAAAGATCATCAAGAACTTTTCCACAACTTCGCTTCTCTAAGATCCAGATCTACTAAGTTCTCTCTCTCTCTCTCTCTCTCTCTCTCTCTCTCTCTCTCTCTCTCTCTCCCCAAACATCCACCCAAGCCCTCCTTAAATACTAATCATTAGCCACAAGTCAGCTAGATGAAACCCTTAACTCTCCTAAACAAATAATTAAATGCCATACAAGTTAGCTTACAAATGTATACAAACATTTAATTTAGCATGTTGGCCCAAATTAATGGCTACCAACAATAAATGCACCAAGTCAACTGCACAAATCATAAAGAACTCTAGTCAGTAAGCCAGAACTACCGAGCACCAGTGAATTAACCGAGCAAGCCAGGCATCGTCGAGCACCAGTGTCGACTGCGCACCGCAAGCATGACCGAGTAACACTATCACCGAGCACCAGAGACTACCGAGTTCCTTCAGTGACCGAGCTTCCTTTAATGACCGAGATCATCGGTCAAGGCTGCAACCGAGTAAAAACTGGCCAAAACACAAACACTTATGTAGTTTCATCGAGCACACAGAATGCCCCTGCATCAGACTGTAATGTCCCCTGTTGGGACCTTGCTTGATTTGTCTTAAAATTCATAATTAGTATTTGGATTTCCCTTGGGAATGGTAATTTATAATGTTTTATTCTAGGAGGATGCCAATCCCCAATAATTATAATACATCATTATATAATTTTATACTTATAATCACAAGAATTATTAATTCTCTATATAATGTAGTTATTTCATATTATATATTGGTTAGTTATTTATCAATATATTTGAGTTAAGTTATTTCAAATGCAAGTTTACTTCATAACAATATTACTATATTTCATAATTTATTATCTCAATTTTCATAACTTATTATTCCAAAGTTTATTTTATATTATTGTTAATATCCAATTCATACAATGCTAATAAATAAATTAACTCAAACAAAGATATACTTACCTTCTTTATGTCTTTATTTTTAGCTTATTCAATATTTATTTCCTTTTAATATTCTCCTACATTTCCTCCTTGATCTTCTCCTATATTTCCTCCTTGATTTTCTCCTACATTTCTTTTCTTGTTTTCCGTTGGAATTTGAATAATCACCTCTTCTTATTATTCTTCTCCTTTTTATTTATTTCTTCTATGTATCTATAATCCAGGAGGAATGGATTTGATATCCATTATATACATTTGCATGTTGAAGGGTTGCCACCTTTAGATTTAGAGACATGCCTCTAAATTTTTATATATTTATAATAATAATAATTATTTATTATTTATTTATAATTTATTTAAATTACCATTTACAATGATTATTAATATCATTGTTTATATTATAATTACATTTTATTACTATTTATTTGTTTTACTACTTTATAATTATACTTATTATTTATATTAATTCTATTGATTCAATTATTATTATAATAGTCTAGGTTTCATTATAGAATGAATTTAATAATAAATTATATTTATTATTATTTATTTGTCTATTGACTTATTATTCATTTATTTGTTCATTATCTATTTCTTTATTTAATATCTTCATATTTAATTTAAACTTATCCAATTGTAGATATTAATCATCTTATATTTAATTATTAATTATTATTAATCACTTATATAATTATTATTACTGGGTATTTCATTTTCGTCATAGCTTAATATTATGATTTATTTATTAAATTCACTTCAGGAGAGGGGACATTACACAGACACCCTAGGTTCCAAAAGATGTTCATATGTGAGAAGAACATCTTCCAGGGTTCAACACATAAACTCCGAACTGGTTCTTGACATACAAGTCCTCCACCTTTTCTGCTTGCATACTCTTCCATTTCTGTTTCCTCTATCTCTTCAAGTCTTTTCTTGACAAGATACAGGTTTGTTCTTCATACTGATCATTCATTTTCTCTGGATCCACCAACTCAACTCAGGAACCAATACTCAGACTTCTCCTACCGAGCGTTGTATCCATCAAAGGCATCCATGAAAACTTTATGTCACTCTTCTCAACAGTAAAGACATTCTTCACACAGTCATAAATAGCTCTGCAATCATACTACCAAGGTCTACCAAGTAGTATATCACAACTATTCATCTTCACAATGTCACATAACACAAGATCCTTATACTGGCCAATCTGAACATCAATGAAGCATTGTTCTCTAACTTCCAGAGCATGATCATCTTGTAACCAACCAATCCTATAAGGATGTGGATGTTTCATTCTACTCAAACCAAGTTTCCTAACCATGTCCTTAGCAACAAGGTTATCAGTACTACCGCTATCAACAATAACATCACAGATTTTACCTTCAGACTTGTATCAGGTTCTAAACAAGTTACTCCTCTAACATGGTTCATCCTTTGTATTGAGCAATGTTTGCCAAAGTAGCAAGTTCTCTGATTCAGGTTCATTCTGAATATTTTCAATTACCACAGCATTTTTTCGGTCAACCTTCTTCTCTGTACACTCAAAAGAACGGTGTCCTTCCTCTCCATAGTTATAGAAAATACCCTTAAAGATAAATCTACCTGTCTTCTTCTTAGGTTCCATAGGTTTATGTTCATCTTCTGCATCAGTCAGTTTATCCTTTTCCAAGTGATCAACTTTCTCCTTCCCTCGAGAGTTATTAGGTTGTTTCCTTTTCAACTTGTCTTCTGCCCTCAGAGCATACTGATAGACATCTTTTGCATAATCAATCTTCAGCATACCAAGGTCATCCTGAATATTGAATCTCAAACCATTCACATATCAAGCTACCTTTTCCTTACCAAGTTCTCTGTGTCCAGACCAAATAGTAAGTTTGTGGAACTCCTCGGTATAATCTTCAATAGAAAAATCCTTTTGTTCAGATTCTACAACTTCTTAAACAATTCAAGTTCATAGTTAGCAGGTATGAACTTAGCTTTCAATTTAGTCACCATCAACCTCCACCGATTGATCTTCATTTCACCTTTATCTTCTCGGTCTCTCTGCAATTCTTTCCACCAAAGAGTAGCATGTCCTTTCAACTTTGTCTGTGCTAATCTCACCTGAAGAGGATCTTCAATTTCTTCCAGCTCAAAGAAATCTTTAAGTTCACCAATCCAATCAATTAGATTATCGGGCTTCAAAGTACCAGTGAAAGTAGAAACTTCCATTTGATAGTTACCTAACTGAGCAGTGGATCTAGGTAACTGAGTAGTTTTGTCTTCACCAGATCTATCCCTCCTCCCTCCAGTCATCACCACTAGATCTGAATTGTTCAAATTCTTCAGTAGCTTCTTCATAGCCATCCTTAGTACCAACATTCTAAGGTATACTAGTAACAAATCCCATGATCTCGGCGACCATGTCATTCTTCATCAATTCCATCTCAAATCTGATATCTGACTTCATCTTCTTTATGAATCACAAAGATAAAAAAATAACTCTAGGGTTCAATCTTCTTAGAGGCATCTTTAAAGATCAGAGAAACCCTCTACAACAAACCCTCACTGACCACCTTGTGACAATTTCCAAGTTAGATGCAAGTCAGATTGCAATCTACAATCTTGCAAACAACTAGGGCACAATTTCACAAGTTCAGTGCTACGAATCTGCAATCCAGATTGTACACAATCTCTTTGCCAACAAGATCAACTTTGCAAGATCAACCTTTCTAAGTCAACCTTCTACTTCAACAAGATCAAACTCTTGGCTTCAACAGGAACAAAACAAGCTCAAACAGGAACCAACTTCGCTCTGATACCACCTTATGCAGTCAAGGATGGTGGATCCAATTAAGGATAGTCCAAACCTTGCAGCCAATAGAATTACACAGCAGAATACTCAATAATGCAACACGATATAATTGTTTAACTCTGATTTTCATTAACATGCCCAGCTATAAGGCCTTCCGGCTTAGGGCTAATTACAATCAAAAAAATTACTCTACAAGATCCACGACCAAATCCAACACAATCACTAGCTAGTTCAGCTCTGAAGACATTCAGAAGCTGATGGAAACTCTAAGGCAGATCTAAACTTGAGCTTGCAAGCCTCCAAGCAATCTCCTTGTTCCCAAGTATGAAAGCCCCTAGCTCTGCTACAAACAAATATCAGATTACACTCTGATCTGCAAGATCATCAAGAACTTTTCCACAACTTCACTTCTCTGAGATCTAGATCTGCTAAGTTCTTTCTTCCCTCTTTCTCTTCTCCTCTCTCTCTCTCTGCCTCCCCAAACATCCACCCAAGCCCTCCTTAAATACTAATCATTAGCCACAAGTTGGCTAGATGAAACCCTTAACTCTCCTAAACAAATAATTAAATGCCATACAAGTCAGCTTACAAATGTATACAAACATTTAACTCAGTATGTCAGCCCAAATTAATGGCTACTAACAATAAATGCACCAAGTTGGCCCCAAAAATCACACAGAACTCCAGTCAGTAAGCCAGAACTACTGAGCACTAGTGAATTAACCAAGCAAGCCAGGAATCACTGAGCACCAGTGTCAACCAAGCACCGCAGGCATGACCGAGTAACACTATCACCGAGCAATAGAGACTACCGAGTTCCTTTAATGACCAAGCTTCCTTCAATGACCGAGATCGTTGGTCAAGGCTGCAACTGAGTAAAAATTGGCCAAAACACAAACACTTATGCAGTTTCACCAAGCACAAAGAATGCCCTTGCCTTAACCTTGGATGCCCCTGCATCAACTTTCAACATTCTTGTATGAGACAACACAATAAGGTATGTGTTACTATTAAATACCCTTTGATACCTAAAATAAACCTCCTTAATCTTCAAACAAGATAAACAACACATTGATGTAAGAATATCTCGCTTCTTCATTGTCGATGACTACCCTCTAGACTTCTTATGTAAGTTCTCACACCTACTTGACTCAAACCTTCTCAAGTGTAGATATATTAACCCATTCTCAATACCCTTAGGTGTCTCTTGCCACATTTTCATTGCTAACCAACTCAAACAAGGCACATTTATTTTACCAAATCCTATTCTTTGTTTAGTTTCCAAACTATCACAGTGAGTCAGTGGGACCTTCTAACATGGACATCTCTTGCAAAACAAAATTTAAGCCAAATCCTTTCATGAAATTAAAAAAAAAAATGTATGTGGACCTTCATAAACCAATTTTCATGATTTTCCAACAATGGGAAGGAGAGATATTGAAAAAACAAGTTTGTTGCAAGAAACCCTATGCAAGGTTTTGGACTACAATCACCAAAATAGCCATAATTTCCTTATTACTCAATGAAATTTCATCAAACCAAAACCATTTGAAAGGTAGGCCAGTTCTCTATCATTAACACATATTTTCAAGTTTGTATCTAGTACATATAAGCTGTAAAATCACGGGCTTCATACTACAAAATTGGAAAATGGAAAAAAAAGAATTCCTAACAATGCCCAACCTGCTATATCTCTATGAAAACTTAATAAAATTGAGTGAGACCACTTGCAAATGAAAGGTGATTACTATATATCTCTCTCAAAACTTAATAAAATTGAGTGAGACCACTTGCAAATGAAAGATGATTCAATCCTCTAACATTTACGTTGCTGACCAACTCAAACATGGCACATTTATTTTACCAAACCCTGTTCTTTGTTTAGTTTCCAGACTATCATACTAAGTTTGTGAGACCTTCTAACATGGACATCTCCTGCAAAAGAACAAATTAAGCCAAATCCTTTCATAAAATTGAAAACAAATATGTATGTAGACCTTCCTACCAGTTTTCATGATTTTCCAACAATGGGAAGGAGAGATATTGAAAAAACAAGTTTGTTGCTAGAAACCCTAGGTAGGGTTTTGGAATACAATCACCAAAATAGCCATAATTTCCTTATTACTAAATGAAATTTCATCAAACCAACACCTTTTGAAAGGTAGGCCAGTTCTCTATCATTACCACATATTTTTAGGATCATCTAGTACATATAAGCTCTACAATCACGAGATTCAAACTGTAAAATTGGAAAATGAAAAAACAAATAGTCCTAACAATGCCAAAACTGCTACATCTCTCTCAAAACTTAATAAAATTGAGTGAGACCACTTGCAAATGAGAGGTGATTGCTATATCTCTCTCTCAAAACTTAATAAAATTGAGTGAGACCAATTACAAATGAAAGGTGATTCAATCCTCTAACACATCCAATCATGTGTAGATAATTAAATGTTAAGTAGAGTCCATAAAAATTTAGATAACACCCCATAATGTGAGAAAAGTACATAAATTGTGAACAAAAACCATGTAGATTTATTATTTCTTCTTAATGTCAAACCCCTAAACTCAAGTAGGCATTACATATATATCTATTTTTAACGATATCAATTGTCTCAACTGACAGAGCTAAACATATTTTTAAAAAGCACAAAAATTTGACAATTTGGACATGGTTGCTTGACAACTTTTATTGCAACTTTGACAACTTTTGTGCAATTTTTATAACTTTTGACAACCGGGTCTCTAACTCTCCAAAATGGATCAAAATGATCCCAAATGTTCTTAAATAACCTTATTGAACCCAAACAAACCAACACAAGACACAAATCAAAGCTTTGCAATATGACTAAAAAATGACTCTTAGGATCAATAGTTGAAGCAACTAGGGCACATAGGTCTATCTATATTTAAATTATTATAACCATTACAATTTTAATCTATCTTTTCTTAAATATAACCTATGGGTACAATAGTAATTTCAATTTCGATACCCACTGGGTAATTATGTTGGGTAATGTTGATACCCAGTGCGTCAATTTACGTGTGAAAATTTACCCTAAGAAGAGGATGGACGGATGGAATTATTACTTTGAAGAAACACATTTTATCCTTTTCCAAAAATAAAAATATATATTATATAGAATTTTTAGTTTCACGTGGTTTCATACACACATTTTCTCTGTTTCCCCTCTTCTCCATCTCCATCTTTCTTCACTGTATCTTTCCATCTTTATCCTTGCCTTTCTTGGAACATTTGTTACCTAAAACTAGACGTCCCAGGTTTTTTATCCATTGAAGTTGCTTCATCTTCTACAGCCAGCCACAATCAAACTGAACCCAAAAATGCTTTTGAGCAGATCGCACCGTTCTACGCACGTACACTTGAGGATTCCTGACAAATATTTATTAACCATTGTGGACCATATTTTCCCTCTAGCATTCAAGACCTCAACACTCCCTCCAGCATTATATCCCTAAGCATTTCCTCCATCTTGCCATCACTTGGTATCTTCCCTTGTCATTGGTATCTAGATATAGGGCATCCCCTTGAAATCCAATGTCATTCATCCATATCCAAGCATTGCTAGTAATTCTCCAACATCTTCCAATCCCATCCATATCTTCTAGCTATCCAACATCCAAGATCAAGCCAAGCGATCCAATCACATCCTTAGTCTTACTGCAAGTCTTGATCTCAATCTAATCATCATCATTGGGATGTGATGAAGGGTTCTCCCCTTAATACCACAAACACATAATAGAAATAGAGAAACAACAACGGTCATATGCAAGAACAGAAAATTGGCTTCTTATTATCTCCACAAATGTGGAATTACAAACTTTTAGAATTACAATATGCAAAGCCACATGGGCATTCCCTTACAATATTCTGTAGGACAAAGCCTCGAATCAATACCCAGATCTACTACCCAGAACTATTCTGAACTACCTAAGACAATAATACAGCCTTCCTTATATAGTCAATTTTCCACCGCCTGGGAAGGTTCCAGAATTTTAGCCAATAAGGCCGACCAACTTAGAATTATTTTATTTTACATTTTATTACATCATAGTCGGCTCAAGATAACCTTTGAAACCCGAACAGAAATTTTGAAGAAAATTATTTTTTGCCATTTCAGGTGGCCCAACTTCCGAAGACCATAAGTCATCACCAGTTAACCTGCTCGGCTATTATAACCCCATTTCAGAAATGCCACGAAGCGCTCTACAGGCTTGACTGTTGCAAGCGCCCGTCACCCAAATTTTTGACCTCATCCGGAGCCTCTAAAGCCTTCAAAACTGAGTTCAAAGTTTTTGTACCCTACTACCAATACCAAAAATCTTCAATATCTTCCAATATACACTTGATCTGGCAATGAAACTTTACTGGCAGACTTATATGACCAAAATGAACCTCCAAGAAAGAAATAAGATCATTCTGAGCACATACGAAAATTACCAAAAATAGTAACTTTCCATAAATAGCAGCTCTGCACAAAATAG
The DNA here is from genome assembly GCA_027943335.1 of Chamaecyparis obtusa. Taxonomy (NCBI): domain Eukaryota; kingdom Viridiplantae; phylum Streptophyta; class Pinopsida; order Cupressales; family Cupressaceae; genus Chamaecyparis; species Chamaecyparis obtusa. Next base: position 1,402,400 of record BSBK01003253.1, read on the forward strand.
ACCTTATTGAATACAAAAATAGAAATATTTTTGGGTGATGCAAGATTGCTCTTACACCCAGGATGCTCCTGCATCAGACACCCGTGGTAATTTGAGAAGTGACCCTGTCACGACTCAGGTGTGCAGAGGAAAACCAAGATGGCTAACCTCCTCCTTTGTCAGCCATGATGAATCTTCAATAGGTCATCCTTTCCATTTGACCAGATATTCTTCATATGTCATGTTCCTTGTGCTTCTACCAACACGACTGTCCAGTATATCTTCGATCTCCTTAGTGTCTAAACTAGTTACTGGAATACTCCACTGTGCTGCTGTGATCTCATCTTCAACACCTCCTTCATGATACTCTGTCAGATCTAAAATGTTAAACACTGGTGAAATATTTAGCTCAGTAGGTAATTCTACCTCATATGCGTTTCCTGAATCATGTTTCTTCAGTATCCTACATGGTCCAAACTTCTTCATTTTCAGCTTGTTATATGTACCAACTGGAAACCGCTCCTTCCGCAAATGAACCATGACTTCATCACCAACCTGAAATTCCTTATACCTCCTTTTCTCATCTGCCTTAGCCTTATACTGTGCATTCATCTTGGTAATATGCTTCCTCACCTCCTCATGGATGTTCTTCAAGTGTTCTGCAAAATCCTCAGCTTCAGCACTACTTATTTCTCCTTTATCTATCTTCCTCAATTCAGATGCATTTCTTGGACTACTTCCATATACAATCTGGAATGGTGATTTACCAGTGCTTCTATTGATAGAATTATTGTATGCAAATTCCGCCTATGATAAAATCAAATCCCATCCTATTGGCTTATCTCCAACCAAACATCTCAGCAAATTTCCCAAGCTCCTATTCACCACCTCTGTCTGTCCATCAGTCTGTGGATGATGTGATGAACTAAACTTAAAATCTATCTTCAACTTCTTCCACAATGTACGCCAGAAATATCCAACAAACTTAGTGTCCCGATCTGAAACTATGGTCTTTGGCAAACCATGAAGTCTCACTACTTCTTTGAAAAATAATTCTGCTACATGAACAGCATCATTAGTCTTCTTGCAGGGAATAAAATGTGCCATCTTTGAAAATCTGTCAACTACCACAAAAATTGAATCGTGTCCCCACTGTGTCCTCGGTAAACCAAGAACAAAGTCCATGCTGATATCCTCCCAAGGCTTCTCTGGTACAGATAATGGCTGATACAACCCTGTATTCTGCTTCACTCCTTTCGCCATCTGACATATTCTGCAACTCTGTACAAACTTCTTCACATCTTGCTGCAACTGTGGCCAATAATAATTCTCACTAACCAAACCAAGGGTTTTATCATGACCAAAATGTCTAGCCAATCCTCTGCTATGCTTCTCCTTGATGAGATTCTCCCTCATAGAACTTCATGGAATGCACAACTGACTCCCTCTGAATAGCATATCATCTTGGATGATAAAATCCAGCCATTTCGTCCTGTCTAGAGTAACAGGTTCTGTACAAGCTTTCCAAGCTTCACCAAAATCAGGATCCTCTGGATATAAATTCTTGAGTTCCTTGAACCCAACCACTTCAATCTGCATTTCTGTCAGCAATAGTTGCCTTCTGCTAAGAGCATCTGCAACCCTATTAGACTTTCCACTCCTGTGTTTCAAAACAAATGTATAACTCTGCAAAAACTCAACCCATTTCAAATGCCTTTGATTCAATTTTCCTTGACTATTCAAATATTGCAAAGCTTGATGATCAGTATACAAAACAAACTCCTTAGGAAGCAGATATTGCCTCCACTTTTTCAATGCCTGAACTATAGCATAAAATTTTTGATCATAAACAGAATATTTTCTCTTGGCATCATTTAATTTCTCACTGAAATAAGCAACAGGTTTACCTTCTTGGCTCATAACAGCTCCTATTGCAGTACCACTAGCATCACAATCTACTTGAAACACCTTATTAAAATCTGGAAGTGCTAAAATAGGTTCTTCTGTAACTTTTTGTTTCAACAATTGAAAACTCTTTTCTGCCCCATTAGTCCACTTAAACTCTTTTCTGTCCCCTCTCATTGTTTCAGTTAAGGGTCCACAAATACTGCTAAAATTTCTGATAAACTTTCTGTAAAAGCTAGCTAGACCATGAAAAGATCTTACCTCAGTAGCACTCCTTGGAGTAGGCCATTCAAGGATAGCCTGTACCTTCTTTGGGTCCATTTTTAGACCTTCTACTGAAACTACAAATCCCAAATACACTAACTCTTTCTTCACAAAACTGCACTTCTTCAAATTAATCAACAATTTCTCTTCTCTCAACTTCTCAAATACCATACGAATATGCATCATATGCTCATCCAATGTCTTACTAAAGATCAAAATATCATCTAGGTAAACAATGACAAACTTACCCAGAAATTCTTTCAGAACCTCGTTCATGAGCCGCATGAAAGTGTTCGGTGCATTGGTTAGCCCAAAAGGCATGACTAACCACTCATACAGTCCTTCCTTTGTCTTGAAGGCAGTCTTCCATTCATCTCCTTCTCTGATCCGAATTTGATGATATCCACTTTTCAGATCTATCTTTGAGAAATACACAGCTCCACTCAAACAGTCCATAATATCATCCATTCGTGGCAATGAAAACCTATACTTGATTGTGATCTTATTTATTGCCCTAGAATCTGTACACATCCTCCATTCTCCATTCTTCTTTGGTGCTAATACTGCTGGTACAGCACAGGGACTCAGACTCTCACGGATCAATCCTTTCTGTAACAGTTCATGTACTTGTCTGTTCAACTCCTCACTTTCTGCAGGTGTCATTCTGTGTGCTGCCTTATTCGGCAAACTCGCTCCTGGGATCAAGTCCATTTGATGACTGATCTTCCTGACTAGTGGTAATCCATCAGGCATGTTATCGGATACAATATCCTGAAACTCATTCAACAAATCTGCAACTTCTACAGGAACATCTTCTACTTCCTCTTTACCAGCTTTTGGAATTAAAGCAAAACATACATGCTCATGCCTCATACCATCTAGGAAATTTCTTCCATCAACAAAAGTTATCCTTGCATTACCACATACCTTTTCTTCAGTCTCCTTCAATGGTTTTAGCTTATGTCGCACTCCATCCTTTGTCAGGGAATAGGTATTCACACGACCATCATGTACAACACATCTGTCAAACTGCCATGGTCTACCCAACAACATATGACATGCATCCATAGATATGATATCACACAATACCTCATCTTGGTATCTGCCAATCTTGAACTTCACCAGGCATTGTTCATTGACCATGACCTTGTGGTCATCCTGTACCCAGGCAATCCGATATGGATGTGGGTGTTTCTGTCTCTTGAGCTTCAACTTTGTCACCATCTCTTCTGACACCAAATTGTCAGTGCTTCCACTATCAATAATCACATCACAACATTTACCTTCACACTTGCACCTGGTGCGAAACAGGCTCCTCCTTTGCTCAGGTTCATTCTCACCACTCAACAGGACTCTTCTGTTAATCAACGTTTCTCCTCTTTCAGCATCTTCAGAATTTGATGATCTGGCATCTTCATCTACATGTGTAACTCTGGCCTGGCCTTCATTTCTCCTGTCTGTTCTGCCTTGGTGCTGAGGACATTCAAATGCCCTATGACCTTCTTCTCCACAGTGAAAACATGTTCCACGGAAGCCACCTCTCCCAGATCCTTGTCCTCTTCCTCTTCCTCTCTTATCTCTATTATTCTGATCCTGGAAGCGATTGGAATTATTTCCTCGCTGATTCTGACTACTACTGGCCTCATCCTTCTTTTTCGGATCCTCATTTCGGCCACCATATGACCGTCCACCAGATCATCCACCGCGACCTCTTCTGTTTTGTCTGCTCTCAAACTTCTTGTTCAGCTTTTCCTCTACTTTTAGGGCAAACTGGTATGCCTCTTCAATACTGTTCATTCAAACCAGATTCAGCTCCTCCTGAATGCTTGGCCTTAACCCATTAAGGTATCGGGCAACTTTCTCCTTATCAGCTTCTGCATGGCCTGTTCTGATGAGAAGTCGATAGAACTCCTTTGTATACTCCTGAACAGATCTTCCTGCTTGCTTCAAACTCTGCATTTTCTTCAGTAGGTCAAGCTCATAATCAACAGGAACAAACTGTCGCTTCAATTTATCCACCATCCGATCCCATCTCATGATTTTCTCCTTTCCCCTTCTATTTTTCTCCAATTGAATCTCTTGCCACCATATCTTCGCATGACCTTTCAGTCTGGCCTTCGCAAATTTGACCCTATCAGGATCCTCAACATCTTCATACTCAAAATATTCTTCACATTCATTGATCCAGTCGATCAATTCCTCTGAGTTAAGATTTCCAGAAAATGTAGGAACCTCAATCTTAGGTCTTTTCTCAATCTTGGAAATCGCCCGAAAAAGTCTTTCTTCCTCCTGGTTCACAATTTCAACTTCTCCTTCTTGATATTCTTCTTCGGCTTCATCCTCGCTTTCATCTCTGACATTAAGATTCATTCCTCTGCGAATCTCTTCTTGCAATGCTCGCACTTGTCTCTGCAGCTCTCTAACCTCAGGTGTTACAACACCAGCTCTTCCACCACGTTCCCTCCGTGGAGGCATTTTCATGATGCACGCTGAAACCCTAGCCACGGTCCTGGTGCAAACTGCCTCACGGTCGGCGATCTATTTACACACTCAAGAAAACCTGCTCTGATACCACTTGATGAAGGGTGCTCCCCTTAATACCACAAACACATAATAGAAATAGAGAAACAACAATGGTCATATGCAAGAACAGAAAATTGGCTTCTTATTATCTCCACAAATGTGGAATTACAAACTTTTAGAATTACAATATGCAAAGCCACATGGGCATTCCCTTACAATATTCTGTAGGAAAAAGCCTCGAATCAATACCCAGATCTACTACCCAGAACTATTCTGAACTGCCTAAGACAATAATATAGCCTTCCTTATATAGGCAATTTTCCACCGCCTGGGAAGGTTCCAGAATTTTAGCCAATAAGGCCGACCAACTTAGAATTATTTTATTTTACATTTTATTACATCATATTCGGCTCAAGATAACCTTTGAAACCCGAACAAAAATTTTGAAGAAAATTATTTTCTGCCATTTCAGGTGGCCCAACTTCTGAAGACCATAAGTCATCACCAGTTGACCCGCTCGGCTATTATAACCCCATTTCAGAAATGCCACGAAGTGCTCTACAGGCTTGACTAGCGAAAGCACCTGTCACCCAAATTTTTGACCTCATCCGGAGCCTCTAAAGCCTTCAAAACTGAGTTCAAAGTTTCTGTACCCTGCTGCCAATACCAAAAATCTTCAATATCTTCCAATATACACTTGATCTGGCAATGAAACTTTACTGGCAGACTTATATGACCAAAATGAACCTCCAAGAAAGAAATAAGATCATTCTGAGCACATACGAAAATTACCAAAAATAGTAACTTTCCATAAATAGCAGCTCTACACAAAATAGACCTTATTGAATACAAAAATAGAAATATTTTTGGGTGATGCAAGATTGCTCTTACACCCAGGATGCTCCTGCATCAGGATGTGTCCTTCCCACATTCATGTCATTTTAGGACACATCATCGATCATCAACTTATCCAACATCAATCCATCTTGGCTTTCCAGCCCATCTGTGGCATCATCTTGCATATCTTTGCAGCTTCGACTTCATCCCCAAATTCCTTGTACATCATATCCCGAGTCTTGCACCCTAGCGTCACTCATGTCTCCGCCTAATCTCATTTGTATATATGTGTCTTTAAATCCAATCCTCTGCGTTAGTTAGCTCTTGAGTCATCGTGACCTATCCAGCTCAGTGCTTCATCAATCATCCCTTGGTCCTTTTTGAGGTTCGAGTGTCTTACCTATCTCTTGTCATAGGAATTTTTATCCAGTCTTCCACCATCAGCTTTGTGTCATATCCTTTGATTACTCAATCCTTATCCTAAATCAGAAATCAATACCAACGCTACCCATTGACATAAACTTTGTCTAGGGAATCTTGTACTTGTCTTTGTAGGCCTCATCATCTCGAGCAAGAGATTGGCATGCACTGGCAAGAATCCTATCTTCTGAAGATCATTAGTCTATCTTAGGTTGACAAATCCAATCCTATCCTATCTGATCCTACATCAGGAAGTATCAACTCATTCTTGACACTTGGTAATCCTCCATCATCCTCCACCAATCAATCCTTAGCAAATCAATCATCCTCCACCCCCTACCTATGGCAAAAGGTGCGTGAGACACATGTTATTTCATTTGTTACTTTGGATCTTTGCTTATCTTTTGAGCTCCTTTATACATATCGTCGTCTCTTGTTATTCATATCCTCGTCAGTCCTGCAATAGTATTTGATCATTTGAGCTTGTCTCACCCATCCTTGTACTTCAACAACATCAATTGTCGACTATCCTTGATCACAATGATTATCTTTGAACTTCATCATTTGCCAATCAACAACACAACATTCTCCCCATCATCATGGGTTAGCACAGATCTATGCTTATGTATTATCCGGCCTAAGCATAATCATGGGTCCACATAGATGTATGCTCCTGTATTGTCTGACCTAATCAATCAAATCAGGTCCTTGAGGATGTATCCTTCCTCTTGTCTGACCTAATCTTCCACCAATCAACCAAGGTCTGTGTTGATGTATCCTTCTTCACGTTCAGACCAAATCTCCCCCCATCAATCAATCCATCAAACTCTTTCCTCAGCAAAGGATGTCTTTTGGAGTTATCATTTTGACCTTGGATTTTGGCGTTTGGGTCTTGTTAATCTTTTACAGCTTCTTGTTGTTCCTCTTCTCAAAGTCGCCATGATCATTTATATCATGGTGTACTACAAATGAGGACAATCTAGGGTAAGGTCTTTTGATCTTTTGCTTCTGCCTATGCGTCAGTTGTCTATTTGTGGTTTCTCCAACATCATTTCCACCATGCCTCCTTCGGGTCTCATGTGTGATGTTGGGGCAACCCTTTGCGTGCTTTTTTTGTGTCAATTCTATGCAATGCTGGTGACAAGGCCTTCTGTTCTTTCCTAACCTTGGCGGGTCTCTAGCATTGCTATACCAAACTAGGTTGTGCTCTCACAAGTATCCAAAGCATGGAGCTCCCTAAATCCCCCATCCAAGATCATATACATTAATCTTGCATCTTGCATCTTGTATATAGCTACATTATGCATTCCACCATCATATTGCACTCATGCATATTTGCTCTTGGAAGTTTGGCTATTTATTCCCCCTCATTCCTCCTCCTTTCCCTTCTATGTTCTTTTCAAGAAAATTCCACAAAGTTTCCTCTTTGTGTTATTTTCTCGAGGGGGCACAACTCCTTATCCTCTATTCTAGCTCGGGGTGTCTTATTTTCTTATCTTTGACACCATGCCACTTGGGACATCACATCAAAGAGGGGAAAAATGTAGACACCTAAAAAAATTTTAGAAAATAAAACTATTTTTATTTTCCAAAAACCCCTGATGACATCATCATTAATTAATTAATTAATTTTTATGCCATTAATTCATCCTATTTTAATTAGACACATTTAATTAAAGAATCCCTCCCCAAACCATTCAAATCAAATTTGAGTGATTTTCCTCAATTTATTGAATCAATATTTGGTAAATGATGTCACATTCCCTAAATAAATGAAATATTTATTTAAAGCCTTAAAACCCTAGAATCTTCTAGACATTCCTAAACCCTTCCAATCTTTCCTAAACTTCCCTAAACCTTTTCTAAACCTATCTAGAAGAGGTTTTCTAACCTTCGTAGCCTAATCTAAGTCTCCTTGACTTTTGGTCAAAACCCTTCATTAATGAGCCTTACAGACTCATTAATGACTCCTTACACACTCTTTAAGGCCTCTTACAGCCTCACAAAGAGACCCATGTCTCCTCTTTCCTCTTGCCCCCCTAGGCACACTTCCCTAGTGTTCCTCACACATGTGTGAGCAACCTTAACCAAGGTCAATCTAACCTTACCCCTAACTCAACCTCAGACTCTACCCCAAACCTTACCTCTAACCCTGAGTCTTCTTCCTAACCCAAGCCCTTAGTCTCTCTTCCAAGATAAAATCATTAGCTTAGTTCTTTATCTTCATGCATTTTTATCTTGCTCATTTACTTCTAGGCTTAGCATAATCAATCATGATTGTTAGATTTCAGTTATCTTTCAAGCTTTCATAACACATCATATCCTAGCATAATGGATTAAATATAGTTTATTTAATTGTTTTTCATAGAATATAGCATCATGTCACATATTCATTTGGTTAAAATCAATCTAGCTTAATCATTCTTGCATCAAGCTTCATCTTTGCATCATCAGGATCCTTGAGGCCTTAGGAGCAAAATAGGTGTTCTATACCTAGTTTTGTGCCACTATGGGGCTCTCATGATCCCTAATCCATCCCAATCCTTCCTAATCATCATTAGGGACAAGCTACATGTGTTTTGAGAGCACACCCACATCCCTAAAGCAAGAGCAAATCAAATGGTGACAGGGTGCTCCCATTTTGGCTCTATCTGAATGACTTAACAAATAGTTTTCTCTATATGTTAGGGATATGCTCTTAGACTAATGTTTGAATGTCTACGCTTGTTTCAAACAGGTTAGGTTTGCTCTAATCATAGAAAGGTAGGCCAGTTCTCTATCATTACCACATGTTTTTAGGATCCTATCTAGTACGTGTATAAGTTGTACAATCACAAGCTTCATACTGTAAACTTGGAAAATGAAAAAAAAAAACCAGTCCTAACAATGCCAAAACTACTATATCTCTCTCAAAACTTAATAAAATTCAGTGAGACCACTTGCAAATGAAAGGTGATTGCTATATCTCTCTCTCAAAACTTAATAAAATTGAGTGAGACCACTTGCAAATGAAAGGTGATTCAATCCTCTAACACATCCAATCATGTGTAGATAATTAAATGTTAAGTAGAGTCCATAAAAATTCAAACAACACCCCACAATGTGAGAAAATTACATAAATTATGCACAAAAACCATGTAGATTTATTCTTTCTTCTTGATACCCAACCCCTAAACCCAAGTAGGCGTTACATATTTATCTATTTTCAACCATATCAATTGTCCCAACTGATAGAGCTAAACATATTTATAAAAAACACAACAAATTTGACAATTTGGACATGGTTGCTTGATAAAGTAGATTTTATTGCAACTTTGACAACTTTTGTGCAATTTTTATAACTTTTGACAACCGGGTCTCAAACTCTCCAAAGTTGATCAAAATGAGATCCCAAATGGTCTTAAATGACCTTATTGAACCCATACAAACCAAAACAAGACACAAATCAAAGTTTTGCAATATGACTCAAAAATGACTCCTAGGATGCCCCTACATCAATAGTTGAAGCAACTAGGGCACATGTAGCGACAAGGACAACCCCCAATCTCCTCATTGCTATGATCAATGTTACAATCTAGACAAACCTATTAACGAAGCCTAACATTTTACCTCATTATTAATTTAGATACCTAGAAGAAATATACATCATTTTGCAACTCTCATTAGGAGTTTCACAACACAAACGTCCTCTTTCTAGCACATGATTCTCTTTGCCAGACCAACTTCATCAACCTTCTAAAAGGTGGGATCAATGAGACATTTCTACATCTTTCTTCATTCATCTTCCTATTATTCACTCTATAGTTTAAACTCATTAACCTTTGAATATGAACATTTATATCTTCAAGGGTTGACGAATGATGGATGAAATGAAAGATTTATTGATCTAGGAGTGATATTTTTAATACTTTTGTGCACAATTCGAATGATATGACATAAAACTCCTAGTCTAGAACTATTGTTAAATTTGAATATAAATAATCTAAATTGATACTCCATGTAAATAATTGATCATAAAAAATATTGGAAAAAAAAATCTATTAATTAAAAATAATATAAATAAAAATTGACTTTCAATTTTTATAATCCAAATATTAAATTAAAAAGAACAAAAAAAACCATCAAAATTATAATCTAAAAAAAATAGTTAATATATTTATATAAAATGATATTAAATAAATTTATTATTATTATTATAAAATACAAATAAATCACAATTAATATATAATTTTAATTTTTCTTAAATTATAATATTTTGTATATTTAAATTATTATAACCATTACAATTTTAATCTATCTTTTCTTAAATATAATCTATAGGTACAATAGTAATTTCAATTTCGATACCCACTGGGTAATTATGTTGGGTAATGTTGATACCCACTGGGTGAAAATTTACCCTAAGAAGAGGACGGACAGACGAAATTATTACTTTGAAGAAACACAATTTATCCTTTTCCAAAAACAAAAATATAAAATACAGAATTGTCCGTTTCACGCGGTTTCGTACACACATTTTCTCTGTTTCGCCCTCTTCTCCATCTCCATCTTTCTTCACTACGTCTTCCCATCTTTTTCCTTGCCTTGGCTTTTAATCCAGACGTCCCTGGTTTTTAATCCATTGAAGGTTTTGGACTACAATCACCAAAATAGCCATAATTTCCTTATTACTCAATGAAATTTCATCAAACCAAAACCATTTGAAAGGTAGGCAGATTCTCTATCATTAAAACATATTTTCAGGGTTGTATCTAGTACATATAAGTTGTACAATCATGGGCTTCATACTACAAAATTGGAAAATGGAAAAAAAAAAGTCCTAACAATGCCAAACCTGCTATATCTCTATGAAAACTTAATAAAATTGAGTGAGACCACTTGCAAATGAAAGGTGATTGCTATATATCTCTCTCAAAACTTAATAATTGAGTGAGACCACTTGCAAATGAAAGATGATTCAATCCTCTAACATTTGCGTTGTTGACCAACTCAAACATGGTGCATTTATTTTACCAAACCCTATTCTTTGTTTAGTTTCCAGACTATCACACTAAGTTTGTGAGACCTTCTAATATGGACATCTCCTGCAAAACAGCAAATTAAGCCAAATCCTTTCATAAAATTGAAAACAAATATGTATGTAGACCTTCCTACCATTTTTCATGATTTTCCAACAATGGAAAGGAGAGATATTGAAAAAACAAGTTTCTTACTAGAAACCCTAGGTAGGGTTTTGGAATACAATCACCAAAATAGCCATGATTTCCTTATTACTGAATGAAATTTCATCAAACCAACACCTTTTGAAAGGTAGGCCAGTTCTCTATCATTACCACATATTTTTAGGATCATCTAGTATGTATAAGTTGTACAATCACAAGATTCATACTGTAAAACTGGAAAATGAAAAAGCAAATAGTCCTAATAATGCCAAAACTACTATATCTCTCTCAAAACGTAATAAAATTGAGTGAGACCACTTGCAAATGAGAGGTGATTGCTTTATCTCTCTCTCAAAACTTACTAAAATTGAGTGAGACCACTTACAAATGAAAGGTGATTCAATCCTCTAACACATCCAATCATGTGTAGATAATTAAATGTTAAGTAGAGTCCATAAAAATTTAGATAACACCCCACAATGTGAGAAAAGTACATAAATTGTGCACAAAAACCATGTAGATTTATTCTTTCTTCTTAATGTCAAACCCCTAAACTCAAGTAGGCGTTACATATATATCTATTTTTATGATATCAATTGTCCCAACTGACTGAGCTAAACATATTTTTAAAAAGCACAACAAATTTGACAATTTGGACATGGTTGCTTGATAACTTTTATTGCAACTTTGACAACTTTTGTGCAATTTTTATAACTTTTGACAACTGGGTCTCTAACTCTCCAAAATGGATCAAAATGATCCCAAATGTTCTTAAATAACCTTATTGAAGCCAAACAAACCAAAACAAGACACAAATCAAAGTTTTGCAATATGACTCAAAAATGACTCTCAGGATCAATAGTTGAAGCAACTAGGACACACAGGTCTATCTATATTTAAATTATTATAACCATTACAATTTTAATCTATCTTTTCTTAAATATAACCTATGGGTACAATAGTAATTTCAATTTCGATACCCATTGGGTAATTATGTTGGGTAATGTTGATACCCACTGCGTTAATTTACGTGTGAAAATTTACCCTAAGAAGAGGACGAACGGACGAAATTATTACTTTGAAGAAACATATTTTATCCTTTTCCAAAAACAAAAATATATTATACAAAATTGTAAGTTTCATGCGGTTTCGTGCACACATTTTCTCTGTTTCCCCTCTTCTCCATCTCCATCTTTCTTCACTACGTCTTTCCATCTTTATCCTTGCCTCACTTGGAACATTTGTTACCTAAAACTAGACGTCCTTGGTTTTTTATCCTTTGAAATTTAATTCCATCAAAATTGCTTCGTCTTCTATAGCCAGCCATAATCAAACTGAACTCAAAAATGCTTTTGAGCAGATCGCACCATTCTGCGCATCTACATCCGAGGGTTCCTGGTAAATATTTATTAACCATCGTAGACCATATTTTTCCTCTAGCATTCAAGACCTCAACACTCCCTCTAGCATTATATCCCTAAGCATTTCCTCCATCTTGTCGTCACTTGGTATCTTCCCTTGTCATTGGTATCTAGATACAGGCCATCCCCTTGAAATCCAATGTCATTCATCCATATCCAAGCATTTCTAGTAATCCTCCAACATCTTCCAATCCCATCCATATCTTCTAGCTATCTGACATCCAAGATCAAGCCAAGCGATCCAATCACATCCTTAGTCTTACTGCAAGTCTTGATCTCAATCTAATCATCATCGTTGGGATATGTCCTTCCCACATCCATGTCATTTCAAGACACATCATCGATCATCAACCTATCCACCATCAATCCATCTTGGCTTTCCAGCCCATCTGGGGCATCATCTTGCATATCTTTGCAGCTTCAACTTCATCCCCAGATTCCTTATACATCATATCTTGAGTCTTGCGCCCTAGCATCACTCATGTCTCCGCCTAATCTCATTTGTATAGATGTGTCTTTAAATCCAAATCTCTATGTCAGTTAGCCCTTGAGTCATCGTGACCTATCTAGCTTAGCGCTTCAACAATCATCCCTTGGTCCTTTTTGAAGTTCAAGTGTCTTACCTATCTCTTGTCATAGGAATTTTTATCTAGTCCTCCACCATTAGCTTTGTGTCATATCCTTTGATTACTCAATCCTTATCCTAAATCAGAAATCAATACCAATGCTACCCTTTGACATAAACTTTGTCTAGGGAATCTTGTACTTGTCTTTGTAGGCCTCATCATCTCGAGCAAGAGATTGGCATGCACTGGCAAGAATCCTATCTTTCGAAGATCATCAGTCTATCTTAGGTTGACAAATCCAATCCTATCCTATCTGATCCTACATCAGGAAGTATCAACTCATTCCCGACGCTTGGTAATCCTCCATCATCCTCCACCAATCAATCTTTAGCAAATCAATCATCCTCCACGCCCTACCTATGGCAAAAGGTGTGCGAGACACATGTTATTTCATTTGTTACTTTGGATCTTTGCTTATATTTTGAGCTCCTTTATACATATCTCCCCATCCTTTGTACATATCATCGTCTCTTGTTATTCATATCCTCGTCAGTCCTGCAGTAGTATTTGATCATTTGAGCTTGTCTCACCCAGCCTTATACTTCAACAACATCAATTATCGACTATCCTTGATCACAATGGTTATATTTGAACTTCATCATTTGCCAATCAACAACACAACATTCTCCCCATCATCTGGTCAGCATAGATCTATGCTTATGTATTGTCCAACCTAAGCCTAATCATGGGTCCACACAGATGTATGCTCCTGTATTGTCTGACCTAATCAATCAAACCGGGTCCTTGAGGATGTCTCCTTCCTCTTGTCTGACCTAATCTTCCACCAATCAACCCAGGTTTGTGTTGATGTATCCTTCTTCACGCTCAGACCAAATCTCCCCCCATCAATCAATCCATCAAACTCTTTCCTTGGCAAAGGATGTCTTTTGGAGTTATCATTTTGACCTTGGATTTTGTCCTTGGGGTCTTGTTAATCTTTTACAGCTTCTTGTTGTTCCTCTCCTCAAAGTCACCACGATCATTTATATCATGGTGTACTACAAATGAGGACAATCTGGGGTAAGGTCTTTTGATCTTTTGCTTCTGCCTATACGTCAGTTGTCTATTTGTGGTTTAGATCCAACATCATTTCCACCATGCCTCCTCCGGGTCTCATGTGTGATGTTGGGGCAACCCTTTGGGTGCTTTTTTTTTGTGTCAGTTCTATGCAACGCTAGTGACAAGGCCTTTTGTTCTTTCATAACCTTGGCGGGTCTCTAGCATTGCTATACCAAACTAGGTTGTGCTCTCAAAAGTATCCAAAGCATGGAGCTCCCTAAATCCCCCATCGAAGATCATATAGATTAATCTTGCATCTTGCATCTTGTATATAGCTGCATTATGCATTCCACCATCATATTGCACTCATGCATCTTTGCTCTTGGAAGTTTGGCTATTTATTCCCCCTCATTCCTCCTCCTTTCCCTTCTCTGTTCTTTTCGCAAAAATTCCACAAAGTTTCCTCTTTGCATTATTTTCTCAAGGGGGCACAACTCCTTATCCTCTATTCTAGCCTAGGGCATCTTATTTTCTTATCTTTGATGCCACGCCACTTGGGGCATCACATCAAAGAGGGGAAAAATGTAGACACCTAAAAATCTTTTAGAAAATAAAACTATTTTTATTTTCCAAAAACCCCTGATGACATCATCATTTATTAATTAATTAATTAATTAATTTTTATGCCATTAATTTCTCCTATTTTAATTAGACACATTTAATTAAAGAATCCCTCCCCAAACCATTCAAATCAAATTTGAGTGATTTTCCTCAATTTATTGAATCAATATTTGGTAAATGATGTCACATTCCCTAAATAAATGAAATATTTATTTAAAGCCTTAAAACCCTAGAATCTTCTGGACATTCCTAAACCCTTCCAATCTTTCCTAAACTTCCCTAAACCTTTCCTAAACCTATCTAGAAGGGGTTTTCTAACCTTCGTAGCCTAATCTAAGTCTCCTTGACTTTTGGTCAAAACCCTTCATTAATGAGCCTTACAGACTCATTAATGACTCCTTACACACTCTTTAAGGCCTCTTACAGCCTCACAAAGAGACCCATGTCTCCTCTTTCCTCTTGCCCCCCTAGGCACACTTCCCTAGTGTTTCTCACACATGTGTGAGCAACCTTAACCAAGGTCAATCTAACCTTACCCCTAACTCAACCTCAGACTCTACCCCAAACCTTACCTCTAACCCTGAGTCTTCTTCCTAACCCAAGCCCTTAGTCTCTCTTCCAAGAGAAAATCATTAGCTTAGTTCTTTATCTTCATGCATATTTATCTTGCTTATTTACTTCTAGGCTTAGCATAATCAATCCTGATTGTTAGATTTCAGTTATCTTTCAAGCTTTCATAACACATCTTATCCTAGCATAATGGATTAAATATAGTTTATTTAATTGTTTTTCATAGAATATAGCATCACGTCACATATTCATTTGGTTAAAATCAATCTAGCTTAATCGTTCTTGCATCAATCTTCATATTTGCATCATCAGGATCCTTGAGGCCTTAGGGGCAAAACAGGTGTTCTATACCTGGTTTTGTGCCACTATGGGGTTCTCATGATCCCTAATCCATTCCAATCCTTCCTAATCATCATTAGGGACAAGCTCCATGTGTTTTGAGAGCACACCCACATCCCTAAAGCGTGAGCAAATCAAATGGTGACAGGGTGCTCCCATTTTAGCTCTATTTGAATGACTTAACAAATAGTTTTCTCTATATGTTAGGGATATGCTCTTAGACTAATGTTCAAATGTCTACACTTGTTCCGAACAGGTCAAGTTTGCTCTGATCATAGAAAGGTAGGCCAATTCTCTATCATTACCACATGTTTTTAGGATCCTATCTAGTACATATAAGTTGTACAATCACGAGCTTCATACTGTAAACCTAGAAAATGAAAAAAAAACCAGTCCTAACAATGCCAAAACTACTATATCTCTCTCAAAACTTAATAAAATTCAGTGAGACCACTTGCAAATGAAAGGTGATTGCTATATCTCTCTCTCAAAACTCAATAAAATTGAGTGAGACCACTTGCAAATGAAAGGTGATTCAATCCTTTGACACATCCAATCATGTGTAGATAATTAAATGTTAAGTAGAGTCCATAAAAATTTAGATAACACCCCACAATGTGAGAAAAGTACATAAATTATGCTAAAAAACTATGTAGATTTATTCTTTCTTCTTGATGCCCAACCCCTAAACCCAAGTAGGCGTTACATATTTATCTATTTTCAACCATATCAATTGTCCCAACTGATAGAGCTAAACATATTTATAAAAAACACAACAAATTTGACAATTTGGACATGGTTGCTTGATAAAGTAGATTTTATTGCAACTTTGACAACTTTTGTGCAATTTTTATAACTTTTGACAACCGGGTCTCAAACTCTCCAAAGTTGATCAAAATGAGATCCCAAATGGTCTTAAATGACCTTATTGAACCCATACAAACCAAAACAAGACACAAATCAAAGTTTTGCAATATGACTCAAAAATGACTCCTAGGATGCCCCTACATCAATAGTTGAAGCAACTAGGGCACATGTAGCGACAAGGACAACCCCCAATCTCCTCATTGCTATGATCAATGTTACAATCTAGACAAACCTATTAATGAAGCCTAACATTTTACCTCATTATTAATTTAGATACCTAGAATAAATATACATCATTTTGCAACTCTCATTATGAGTTTCACAACACAAACGTCCTCTTTCTAGCACATGATTCCCTTTGCCACACCAACTTCATCAACCTTCTAAAAGGTGGGATCAATGAGACATTTCTACATCTTTCTTCATTCATCTTCCTATTATTCACTCTATAGTTTAAACTCATTAACCTTTGAATATGAACAGTTATGTCTTCAAGGGTTGAGGAATGATGGATGAAATGAAAGATTTATTGATCTAGGAGTGATATTTTTAATACTTTTGTGCACAGTTCGAATGATATGACATAGAACTCCTAGTCTAGAACTATTGTTAAATTTGAATATAAATAATCTAAATTGATACTCCATGTAAATAATTGATCATAAAAAATATTGAAAAAAAAAAATCTATTATTTAAAAATAATATAATTAAAAATTGACTTTCAATTTTTATAATCCAAATATTGAATTAAAAAGAACAAAAAAACCCATCAAAATTATAATCTAAAAAAAATAGTTAATATATTTATATAAAATGATATTAAATAAATTTATTATTATTATTATTAAATACAAATAAATCACAATTAATATATAATTTTAATTTTTCTTAAATTATAATATTTTGTATATTTAAATTATTATAACCATTACAATTTTAATCTATCTTTTCTTAAATATAATCTATAGGTACAATAGTAATTTCAATTTCGATACCCACTGGGTAATTATGTTGGGTAATGTTGATACCCACTGGGTGAAAATTTACCCTAAGAAGAGGACGGACGGACGAAATTATTACTTTGAAGAAACACAATTTATCCTTTTCCAAAAACAAAAATATAAAATACAGAATTGTCCGTTTCACGCGGTTTCGTACACACATTTTCTCTGTTTCGCCCTCTTCTCCATCTCCATCTTTCTTCACTGCGTCTTCCCATCTTTTTCCTTGCCTTGGCTTTTAATCCAGACGTCCCTGGTTTTTAATCCATTGAAATTTAATTCCATCGAAATGGCTTCGTCTTCTACAGCCAGCCACAATCAGACTGAACCAGAAAACGCTTTTGAGCAGATCGCACCGTTCTGCGCGTCTACATCTGAGGGTTCCTGGCAGATATTTATTAACCATCGCGGACCTGATGTGAAAAAAACTCTAGCCACCAAAGTTCATGACACACTCTCCAGCATGGGATTCCGATCGTTCCTCGATGTAGAAATTGAGCCTGGTGATGTGATTCCGGCAGCAATACAAGCAGCAATGAAGAGTGCCTCCCTTCACATTGCCATTTTTTCTCCCAAATATGCCGAATCCGCATGGTGTCTGGCTGAGCTAGCTTTCATGCTCAAAACTGGTGCAACAATCATCCCCATCTTCTATCACGTTCAACCCTCTGATCTCCGATGGGTAGGAAAAGGCATATATGCCCCTGCATTTTCAGAGCACGAAGAGAAAGGAAGGTATAGCGAGGAAAAGCTCAATGAGTGGAAAAAGGCACTCCGCGACATTTCATTTCGTTCTGGCTACGAGGTCAACAATAGCGAGTATGTATAATTTTTTTCTATTTATGTTCCATTAACAGGAGTATTTAAGCACTATAGTATGCTCTGTTGTGATTTTTTAATTTTAATTTTCGGCTCAAAACGTTTAGGGATGAGGCCAGAGTTTTGAAGGAGATTGAGAATTGTGCATTAAAAGTCATGGAAGGTGTTCGCTTGTGGGTAGCCGAACATCCAATTGGATTGGATAAATTGGTCCAAGGCTTTGAATCCGTCACAAGTGAAGACAAAGTGAAAATCACAGGGATCGTGGGTATGGGAGGTAGTGGGAAAACCACTTTGGCCAAAGAACTCTTCAACAGAAACTTCTCTTCCTTTCAGAAATGCAGTTTTGTTCCCGACGTCCGAGATGCAGCATCCAGAAAAGCTCTGCCTGACATGCAGAGAAAGCTTCTCCAAGATCTCGGTGTCGATCATCTGCCATTCCACAGTGTAGATGAAGGTAAGGCCATTCTAGCAAATCGTTTGAGGTCTCTTCGGGCGCTCATCGTTGTGGATGACGTGGATCACATCGACCAGTTGTATGGTCTATTGCCAAATAAAGACAACCTTGGAAACCAAAGCATGGTTATTATAACTTCCCGGGAACTTGGTGTCCTTATATCATGGGGGCTCTCCTGCATCTATATAATGCCAACACTTGGCAGCTCACATGCCGAGCAGCTATTCTGCTGGCATGCTTTTAAGAAAACCTCCCCACCTGCTGACTTTAAAACTCTGGTTCAAGATTTCTTAAATGCTTGCAATGGCTTGCCTCTCTCACTGAAAGTATTGGGGGCACAATTATATGGCGTAGGGTCCAAAGCTTACTGGAAATCCCTATTACGTAAAATCTTAAGAATATTGCCTAATGAAATTCAACAAAGGCTACGCATTAGTTACGATGCTCTGGATAAAGAAGAACAAGAGATGTTCTTGGATGTGGCTTGTTTTCTCATCGGAGAATGGAAAAGCACTGCTATAGCATTGTGGGATGGATCGGGTTGGAATGGTCTGCATGGTTTACAAACACTTGTCAATAAGTGTCTTGTTGAAATCGTTTATGAGAAAGGAAATTGGAGATTATATAACGAATTCTCTGGAGACAAGATACGGATGCATGATCATCTCAGGGATATGGGGAGAGAGATTGCAAGTAGGCACTCATCATATCGTCTGTGGCGGCCAGAGCAGATTGATACCATGAAACAGGATTTTGAGGTGAGGTTATTTATGACACCTCCACCACATAGCTCATATCTGAATTTTATAGGGTGCAAATAATTAGCTGAATATCGATAAGAAATGCTTAAAACAATAGTTTTTTCTTTCTGTCTGCATCTGCTTTCACTTTGTTAATTGAAACACTTGTATCTCTGGTATCTTTTATTCAGAAAAGAATGCCGATTCGAGGGATACGACCTCCGGCTACTTTTGTGGCGTTCAAAGAGTACAGTCATCAGATAATGGGAAACTCAAGGAGACGATTTAAACGCCCAAGATTGTCATGTAAAGTACAAATTCTTGATGTGCAAGGAAACCAGTTCACGGAAGAATTTAAATCATTATCAGAACATCTTGTTTGGCTTCGCTGGAATTGTTTTGACCTAAAAATTCTTCCACCATGGGTCACATTAAGACATTTAAGTGTTTTAGAGCTTCATGGAGTTTACAGTTTGGAACAATTGTGGCAGGACAATGTGGATGTAAGTAGTTTGACTTAGTCGTTCAACAAGAGTACTTGAAAGTCTGTTAATAGTTAATGTTTTTCTGAGTTGAACTAAATATAATAATGTTTGTCTGCAGCCTCCTCGGCAATTGAGAGAGCTTACTCTATGGGGTGGACAGAGCTTGGAAAAACTTCCAACCTCAATAGGACATCTTAAGTATCTGAAAAAGCTTTCCATTGACTTTAGAGGGAGCAGTTTGCCAGAAGAGGTCTGTGGCCTTCCTTCGCTGGAGTATTTGCATTTACGCTCTTCAATGTTATGTTCACTGCCAGCTGGTTTTGGCAATTTAATAAGATTGAAGCACATCAATCTGAGAGGGTGTAGTAGTTTGAGCATATTGCCTAATTCTTTCAGTCAGTTGATAGGGCTGGAATATCTAAATTTATCAAGTTGTGCAATGCTATCCTCACTGCCTGGCGGTTTTGGCAATTTAATAAGCTTGAAGCACATCAATCTGGAAGGGTGTACTTGGTTGCGCACATTGCCTAATTCTTTCAGTCAGTTGATAGTGCTGGAAGATCTAAATTTATCAAGTTGTGCAAGGCTATTCTCACTGCCTGGCGGTTTTGGCAATTTAATAAGCTTGAAGCACATCAATCTGAAAGGGTGTATTCCGTTGAGCAAATTGCCTAATTCTTTCAGTCAGTTGACAGGGCTGGAAGATCTAAATTTATCAAGTTGTGCAATGCTATTCTCACTGCCTGACGGTTTTGGCAATTTAATAAGCTTGAAGCACATCAATCTCGAGTGGTGTAGTGAGCTGGACATATTGCCTAATTCTTTCAGTCAGTTGACAGGTCTGGAAGATCTAAATTTATCAAGTTGTGCATTGCTATCCTCACTGCCTGGCGGTTTTGGCAATTTAATAAGCTTGAAGCACATCAATCTGAAAGGGTGTACTAGTTTGCGCACATTGCCAGAGTCATTCAAGCAGCTGGTACACCTGGAGCACTTAGATTTATCTGATTGCGCCAAGCTTAAACTGAATTTAGATGTATTTGAAAACATGACAAAGTTGAAGATGTTGGGACTCAGCGGTTGTGAGGAATTAGAAGATTTGCCTAATCAAATAGCGAATCAGGCATCTTTGACAGAGTTAGATCTGGAAGGTTGCATCAAGTTGAGTGGTTCACCAACTAACATTCGTCAACTGGTCAACTTACAGTTTCTCACAATTGAGAGTGTGATGTTAGAAGGCTTGCAAACTTCTCTCGTTAGCTTTTCCTCTTTGAAGAATATCCAAATTGTAAGTTCTCAAAGTAAAACGGAAGTTGATGCCGAGGAAGAAGAACGGAAACCAGTCTTCAGGGTATCAATTTCGAATGACTGTTGTCCCAACCTCGAAAGTTTCGAGGTCGGGGGTTATCATTATAGCCTTAAACCGTCCAAGTTTGTGGAAAACCGCCATTTAACGGAGATAGAGACACTGCCAGTGTCTCTCAAAATGCTATCAATATCCCGTTGCGAAGTGTTGAAGAACATCAGCTGTCTTAGTGATCTTGTATGCCTTGAAAGCCTGATATTAGAAGACTGTCCGCAGTTAGAAGAACTCTCAAGCTTTGCTGATTTGGCTTCGCTGAAAGAACTTTATATGAAGTTCTGCCCCAAACTTGAGAAAATGGATGGTCTGGAACAGTCCAAGCCATTTAAGGAATCGCGTCTTAGTGGTCTCGTATGCCTTAAGAAGCTGGAAATAGCCCACTGTCCGCAGTTAAGAGAGCTCCCAAGCTTTGCTGCTTCGGTTTCGCTGAAAGATTTTGAAATGCGTGATTTGCCCCAAAGTTGAGAAGATAGAAGGTCTGCAACATTCGAAGTCATTGAAGGTAATGCTTCTTCCAAAGACCGGCTGGAAGGTGCCAGGTATACAAAGTTTGGAGAAAGTGGAAGGATTGGAAACACTGGTGCTCGAATGTGACACCATATCAGCTTTGAAGCCTTGTATCCTATCTATGAAGGTAAATAAATAATTATTACTATTCCAAATGTTGATTTTTCGGTATTTATGCAAATGTTCATGTTCACGACTTTGCCAAAAAATACAATTTGTAGGGATGTCCAAGCGAAATGAGGATAGGAGGTAGCGTGAGCCGTTTCGTGGAGCCAGTCGTAGACTCTCTGAAGTTTCCTGATCTTGCGGTCAAGGAGGTGAAGCAGCTGTCAGATGAAGACGAAGACGAAGACGAAGAAGAAGTCGTCTTCGAGATTGGGTTGGAAGAATGGTTATCAAACCATGAAGATTGTTTCTATTATGAGGAGGGAAAGGAGAAGAATGGGGAGGAGAGGAAAGTGGTAGCAATATATGTGCGACTAGATTGGGGAGTAGGGGACATAGTCGACGTCCGCTTTAGCGGAGAAATCGAGGTAGAAAAAAAATTGGTAGTTGCGGGAAGTAGAGAAAGAGTCGTGGAGGCTTTTTATCAATTATTGGCACAGCTGGAATAAAATGGTTACTCATTTTATATGCTTTGTTCGGTCTTGCTTCAGCCAAATAAGATTGGCCAGGCTTTAATTCAATTAGGGAAAATTCTAATATTAAGTGGAACTCTAATTTGAGTTTATATAAAGTAATCTCTTGACTTTTTCTTTCTAATAATTTGTAATAGATTTTTTCTTCTAAATAATTATCGGCTATTTGTTTGTGCGTTTTCTTCCGGCTTTGAGAGAACTTCACAGCAAGAAAGCTCTCTGGCACCCCTTTTGCTATTGGAAACATTTACTAGCCATTCTCCAGTGCTGGAATGAGTATTGGCTCGTCGGAATGCCTGCGAGAATTCTGTCAGCCGTAGAATATTGGCAGTTGTCGATGACTTCAGGTCCGTGCGTAGCATCCTTTGCCGAGGCTTGTAAACCTTAGGACACATGAGACGAGTTGTGCAATCTTTTTTCTTTCAGATGGCTCTCTGGTGTTTCTTTGTTTATGTTTTTTTTGTGTTTTCCTTTATTAATTATTTTGTGACGAATGTGTTTTTTGACGATCAGATCTCAAACGATAAGATGGTGGGCGAACGCGAGTGAAGGGCTTAATGAGGTTGAGTAGAAGAAGATTTGTGTTGCACCTGCAAATTTTCCAACGTACTTCACAATTCTTTTCTTAGTAACCCACTTAATTTATTTTTGTTTCTCCTTGTTCAATAATAACGCAAATCTTGAGTTTGAAGTCTTAAATATTCAAAGGGTCGACCCACTTTTATTTTTTTTAAACCTTTTTTCTGACTTTGATGTTTCCAAAAGCTTTTGACGCTTTTCGGCAAGCTACAACAGCCACTTCTATAATAAGTACGCCCTATTTTTTTTTCCTATAAATGAGTATTAAGTACATATTTGCCCTAGTAATTGGAATTTGGGAGCAACTGTTGTTGATTGTTTGGAATAAAAGAAGCTGGTTTGCTATATGAATCTGTTCAGTTCTGTGATTATTCTGGTACTTTTCTCCTGGATAGGTTGATGGCTTGCCGTACAACAAATATTCATGGTTAAAAATCCACAATGCCTTTTCAATACTTCGGGAGCAGTCTTATACTGGAACTCCAAGAGTTACATTCTACAACGAGGAAGATTCTGTGACTAATCAGCTAAATGTGAGTAAAAATCAACTAATAGCTTAGGCAACCATTACAACCTTCTATGAACTACAAAGAAACAAATTAGAGTACAGAATATCACCCATTTTGAAACATGAGAAATATAATATGATACACTTTCATTTAGTGGTAATTTTTTGGATTTTAGGAAAATGCAGTCAGATCAAGTACATTTTATATTAAAAGTTTGGACTTATCCTTGGTGCATTTTAGTAATGAAATATCTCTATTCAAGGTTGAATTGAATATCACCATAAGGCTAATTTAAAGTTTTTGAAACAATGTTCCAAAATTAGTCCTTGTGTAAAAATTAAGTTTTCTACACATCCTGTCCTGTGCTGCTATGTTTATTAGTACTTCGATGATCAACTGAGTGATTTTGATCTTATTTTTGTGTAGAATGCTTTGAGGGGATGCATGCTGGACATGTATGATTTTCTGGAAGATGCGTGGTTATGCCATTCATTTGGGGGGCAATGCTACAGCTTCACTGCATTTGTAAGACCGACTGTGCTTATAAGATTGTTTATTTTCACCTTAAAACCTTTGTCATTAATTGTTTTCAGCTATCTAGAATTCTTGCAGATAATATGTTAGTTTTCCTATAGCACCTACGTGTTCTTGAATTGTAGAATAGCTTTTTAGTTTTCAACATAGAAGACTTTTTCTCTTTTCTTTCTTGCAAGTTTCATGAACAATTCTTGTTTTTGTTAGGAACCTGCAGTCAACACATTGAGGGAAATAGAAACTTTTTTATCCTCCAAACCAACAGAATTTGTTGCAATTATTATTTTACGTACATGCCACGAAAGGTCTTACTGTGATTAGTGAAGAGGGGCTATCAGAATACTGGTTCCCAGAGTCTAAAATGTCCAAGAGTGGGAAGATTGGCCAACTGTGACAGATGTGGTAGCCAACAATCTAGGTTTGGTTGTTTCACTTCCATGTCCTCGAAGGAAATTACTGAAGACATTTCATATCAGTGGAGAAATGTTGTTGAAAATGAGCGTGAGTAACACAACTCTTAAGTCTTTAACAGATATTTTATTGGGCGCCATTTGCATCATGTCATTAAACCTGCAATGTATTAGAATCTCTATTTGCATTAATCACATATTACATTTTGTTGTGTGTTCTAAAACTGCAGTGTAAGTGAGCTCGATCTTGTTCTATATGGCGGTAATTCATTGTATTGTATATGTGTCTGGTTTATAAGCACTAAATCAAATAGAGCTTTCGCATTTAATTGCCCACTAATTATAGGAATCTGCTGCTGGTGATAGTGGGATCAAGCTTGGATCCTGTTCAAACTGAAAAGAATCAGCCCCATTGGATTCAAATGCAGCTCCTTTGTTTCTGGAGAATTACTTCACCACGATTCCTGATCAAAGTGGAACTTGTGCTACAACAGATTAAAGGAGAACAATAATGAATATTGATTGTAGAAATTGAATTACATTCCTCTCTTATATAGAGTCTTACATTAAGAGCATGACAACAAAAAGAGGGACAGAACGGACATTAAACAACTGTGATAAATGTGGATGAATAATCTACCATAAATTTTTTACTACTAGCATGGTTTTAGGAAATGTGTGTAACAGTCCAAATAAACTTTGATCAAATTATGTAGTTCAGTTACAACTGACTACATGCGTAGGGGGAGAAATTAATTATGCCAAAAATTTATGTAAGAGTAGATTTTCTTGATGATAACCTTGTTAGATCTCAAGAGAAGAAATGGTGATGGCTCACAGTAAGTCTAGATTGCTCTTTTACAATGTGTGATATTAGAGGTCAAGGAACTTCCAGCAATCATGATCATATTACACTTTCATCTTCTGAGTTTCTAACATATTGTGCAGAGTGATGGCTGGGGAGATTTTGATGCCATGGAAGGCTTAATCATAGATCTTTATGTGGATGCAATACTTCTGCTGCTTGCCAGGTTTCTAACTCTAGCGTTTGCTTCTCTCACTATAAATGTTTTATTTGGATCCAATGCTCCTTTAGTGAACTTTTAAGTGTTGTTAAACTTTTGGCAAACGGCTGGTCTCCTTCCACATCAAGATAAATTTGAAAGAAAGCTTCTAGAATTTTTCCATGGCTTGTGAATCAAAAGAGATCCAGCATCAATTTTATGTACTGATTGTATGATTCTGTTTTCAGTTGGTATGAAGTTGAAAAATATGGGCATAAGGTGCTTGGGTTTTAAACGATTAATTGTATTTTGGAGCCAGAGGCAGCAAATAGATTCTGCAAAAATGTACCGGTTCCTTCAATATCATCTCCTACAACACATGGGCTCTGAATTTCTACCCAACCTCTGCAGACTTCATCGGCTTCTCATCCCTAGTCACCAGTTTGTGGCTCTTGCATATATATATTGCAATATCATTTGCCGTAGGCAGATTTCCATTTTTCTAATGTATGACAAAATCATTGCTTCTCTTTCTCTTCCTTCCGATCAGCAGAATGGATGATGTGGTATGGATTTAAAACTCTCTTCTGTTTACATCTAGCTTTCTTTTAGACACCAAATATAATAGCTACAGTTTGATGATTTAGTTTATTGCTAGTTGGTTTACCAGTTCTCTGTTGAAGCCTTCCATTGGTGAAAACCAAGATAATTTTGGTGCGTTTTTATCAAAAGAAAAATGGAACTTTTACACAAAAATTAGGGTAGGAGTAATTACTTTTGGAAGAAGGCTGCAATTGCAAATTCTTTTGGGGGCTTCCCTTGGCTGTGAGGGTCTTAATACAAGGGCTCACACCCAGGATGAGCCCAAGATTGTCCGCAGATGTCTTGCTGTTAATTTTGTATTAAGCAAAGAAACAAGGAAAGAGATTGTATTTTCAGATAGGACTCGGTAAAATGAGATATGTATTTCTAACTCCCATAATTATAAGCCAAAAACTATCATTCATTATTTGTCCTGTTGAGATAACATGGACATACTTTTACAGGCATAGAATTGAAACTATTTTTGAGATCTCACTCTCTTTTTGGATTCTATTTGCTTTTGTCTCCTAGAAGGCACATTTCAATAAGAGTTTTTTTTTTCTCAACTTTCATATAACAATATAGGGGACATGACCTAATACTTGAACTGTTGAACACATTTCAATAGTTGTGATAAGAATTGTTAACTTAATACTCACATTTGTTCATTAAAAATATAATATTTTTGATAATATTTTACAAATAATTGTGGCTTTGAAGTTGTTTTTGCTAATGATGACTACCCATAATTGAATGAAATGTGTCTCTTATTCTTAAAAGCAACCAATCATGTGATGCCACATCAGCGGCATAAGTATGGGGGTCTCTAATGCACTATGATTGGTCTCTTTTTTTTTTTTGATTGTTTTGGACATATTGAACTTTTAAAAAAAAATTGCTGTAAAAAAATGGGATTGATTTGAAATATTCATGTAGGATTTTGAGAAGCACAAAGTTATGTTGTTCAACTATTGGCTCCTCTCCCCTAAGCAATCTCATCACGGCCAAAGTTAAGACACCTCAAAATATGCATTTAAAGGTACATTAAAGTGACTTGAATTGATCGTCTGGCCCCGTTGACATCATTAAAATTCTAATCTCAATCTCAATTTTCATGCCACAAATTTTTTTGGGCCAAAGTTACAAATTTTAGAAAAAGTCTCCTTGAATGACCACATATTTGAAAAAGAAAAATACATCTAATATAAATATATAATTTGTTATAAATAAACATTTCTTTTAGGATAATGCTTAAGGAATGAAACTATTTTGAGTAAGCATATTGATATGTATTTTAAATAATAAAATAAAGGTATTAAGTTAGAATTTGAATGATGGAATATACAATATAAGATGTCTAGAATTGATTTATAAATGTGTAGAATAATCAAGGGGTTTGGTGGATGACTTTTTTGGAATTTGAAAAAAGAACTTTTGCAATGGTGGATTTTTTGTTTGGCTCATTAATTTGACCTTGGTGTATGGGTTCAAACTTGACTAACTTCGATCTTTGTAATGTGGTAACCTTAATGCTTGTAATTTCTAAACATCGATTGGTTTTGTTATGGAACACCTTTGTGAAGTTTGTTACGCAAGGAGATGATGTTCCTATAATAAATGTTATAAATGTATTTAGAATGATTTCTTGGAGTTGTATGCACTTCAAATTGGCACCTAATGATTACTTAGGAAGGATTTGGCTAGAGCCTAAATTTGAATTTTGAAATAGTTGGGATGTTTTTTTGCAAGTTGAGAAATGTGACTTACCACTTCTGTGCACAAATCACGAATGGGCATGCTGATGCAGGGGCATCCAAGGTTGGAGCAGGGGCATTTTGTGTGCTCGGTGAAATTGCATAAGTGTTTGTGTTTTGGCCGGTTTTACTCGGTTGTAGCCTTGACCGATGGCCTCGGTCATTGAAGGAAGCTCAGTCGTTGAAGGAACTCAGTAGTCTCTGGCGCTCGGTGAATAGGTTACTCGGTCATGCCTACAGTGCTCGGTCGACATTGGTGCTCGACGATGCTTGGCTAGCTCGGTTATTTCACTGTCGCTTGGTAGATCTGACTTGCCGATGGAGTTTTGTGTGATTTGTTGGGCCGACTTAGTGCATTTATTATTTGTATCTTTTATTGGATTCTCCTATGTGGATTTGAAGGCCGACATGCTGTATTAAATCTTTATATACATTTTGTAAGCCGACTTGTATGGCATTTAATATTTGTTAGGAAGGGTTTGGGTTTTCATCTTGCCGACTTGTGGTTGATGATTAGTATTTAAGGAGGCCTTGGGTGGATGTTTGAAAAAAAGGAGAGGGAGCAGTAAAGGGAGAAGCTGAGAGGTGCGCTACCAAAGCTAGAGTTGGTGAAGTTGTGGAAAAGTTGTTTCCATGAACTTGTAGATTTGATTCCTATCAGATAGTTTGTAATAGCAGAGCTAGTGGTTGCATACTTGGGAACAAGGAGATTGCTTGGAGGCCTACGAGCTCAAGTTTAGATCTACCTTAGGGTTTCCACCAGCTTTTGATTGTCTTCAGAGCTGAACTAGCTAGTGAATGTATTGGATTTGTTGTAGATCTTGCAGATTTGTTTACTGATTGTAATTGGCCTTAACCCGGAAGGCTTTACGGTCAGGCATGTTAATGAAAATCAGAGTTAAACAATTGATTGTGTTGCTTTGTGAGTATTCTGCTGTGTTGTTCTAACTAGCTACAAGGTTTGGATTGTCCTTAATTGGATCCACCATCACTTGACCTACGTTAGGTGGTATCAAAGTGAAGTTTTGTTCTTGTTGGAGTGAATGTTGATCTTGTGAAGCAGAAGTTTGACCTAGCAAGGCTGATCTTACAAAGTTAATCTTAGTGAAGGAAAGATCTTGTGATCTTGATTGCAGATCCGTGACGCTGGACTTGTGAAATTGTGCCCTAGTTGCTTTGCAAGATTGAAGGTTGCGATCTGACTTGCATACAACTTGGAGATGTCACAAGGTGATCAATGAGGGTTTGTTGTCGAGGGTTTCTATGATCTTTAAGGATTCCGCCAAGAAGATTAGACCCTAGAGTTATTCAAGACCTTTGTGATACTGTGGAATCTAGGATTACAGAGAAGGTGAAATTAGATTTCAGATCTAAGATGGAACTGATGAAGAATGAGATGGTCCCTGAGATCATGAGAGTTGTTACTGGTATTCCTCAGAATGTTGGTATTGAGGATGGCCTTGAAGAAGCTACTGAAGAATTTGAACATGCTGGATCTAGCAGTGATGATCAGAGGGATATATCTGGTGAAGATAGAACTACTCGGTTGCCTAGATCTATTGCTCAGTTTAATGGTTACCAAATGGAAGTCTCTACTTTCTCTGGCACTTTGAAACCTGAAAATTTGATTGATTGGATCGGTGAACTTGAGGATTTCTTTGAGCTGGAAGAAATTGAAGATCCTCTTCAGGTGAGATTGGCACAGACAAAGTTGAAAGGTCATGCCGCTCTTTGGTGGAAAGAATTGCAAAGAGACCGAGAGGATGAAGATGAAATGAAGATCAATCGGTGGAGGTTGATGGTGACTAAACTGAAAGCTAAGTTCATACCTATTGACTACGAGCTTGAATTATTTAAGAAGTTGCAAAATTTGAAACAGACGGATATGTCTGTTGAAGATTATATTGAGGAATTCCACAAACTTACTATTCGGTCTGGACACCGAGAGATTGGTAAGGAAAAGATGGCTCGGTATATGAATGGTTTGAGATTCAATATTCAGGATGAGCTTGGTATGCTAAAGATTGATTATGTAAAGGATGCTTATCAGTATGCTTTGAGGGCAGAGGAGAAGTTGAAAAGGAAGCAACCTAATAACTCCCGAGGGAAGAACAAAGTTGATCACTTGGTAAAGGAGAAACTGACTGATGCAAAAGATGAACAGAAACTTGTAGAACCTAAGAAGAAGACAGGTATAATTATCTTTAAAGGTACTTATTATAACTGTGGAGAGGAAGGACACTGTTCTTTTGAGTGTACACAGAAGAAGGTTGACCGGTGAACTGCTGTGGTGAATGAGAAAATTCATAATGAACCTAAATCAGAGAACTTGCTGCTTCAGCGAACATTGCTCGGTACAAAGGATGAACTTTGTTAGAGGAGTAACTTATTTAAGACCCGATGCAAGTTTGGAGGTAAACTCTGTGATGTTATTGTTGATAGTGGTAGTACTAAAAACCTTGTTGCTGGGGACATGGTTAGGAAACTTGTTTTAAGTAGAATGAAACATCCACTTCCTTATAGGATTGGTTGGTTGCAAGATGTTCATGCTTTGGAAGTAAGAGAAAAATGCTTCATTGATGTTTAGATTGGCTAGTATAAGGATCTTGTGTTATGTGACATTGTGGACATGGATAGCTGTCATATATTGCTTGGAAGACCTTGGCAATACGATTGCAGAGCTATGTATGATTGTGTAAAGAATGACAGGAAGTTTTCATTGATGCCTTTGATGGATACAACACTCGGTAGGAGAAGCCTAAGTATTGGTAGTTGAGTTGAGGTTGTGGATCTAGAGAAAATGAATGATCAGTATAGAGAACAGACCTGTGCATTGTCTAGAAAAGACTTGAAGAGATAGAGGAAACATAAGTGGAAGAAGTTACAAGCAGAAAAGGTGGAGGGCTTGTATGTGAAGAACCAGTTCGGGGTTCATGTGTTGAATCCTGGAAGATGTTCTTCTCACATATGAACATCTTTTGGAACCTGGGGTGTCTGATGCAAGGGCATTCTATGTGCTCGGTGAAACTGCATAAGTGTTTGTGTTTTGGTCGGTTTTACTTAGTTGCAGCCTTGACCGATGACCTTAATCATTAAAGGAAGCTCGGTTGCTGAAGGAACTCGATAGTCTCTGGCACTCAGTGAATAGATTACTTGGTCATGCCTGCGGTGCTTGGTCGACACTGGTGCTCGACGATGCTTGGATGGCTCGGTTATTTCACTGTTGCTCAGAGATTTGACTTGCCGATGGAATTCTATGTAATTTGTTGGGCCGACTCGGTGCATTTATTATTTGTATCTTTTGTTGGATTCTCCTATGTGGATCTGGAGGTCGACATGCTGTATTAAATGTTTGTATACATTTTGTAAGCTGACTTGTATGACATTTAATATTTGTTAGGAATGGTTTGGGTTTTCATCTTCCCGACTTGTGGCTGATGATTAGTATTTAAGGAGGGCTTGGGTAGATGTTTGAAAAAAAGGAGAGGAGGGAGCAGTAAAGGGAGAAGCTGAGAGGTGTGCTACCAAAGCTGGAGTTGGTGAAGTTGTGGAAAAGTTATTTCCATGAACTTGCAGATCTGATTCCTATCAGATAGTTTGTAATAACAGAGTTAGTAGTTGCATATTTGGGAACAAGGAGATTGCTTGGAGGCCTGCGAGCTCAAGTTTAGATCTACCTTAGGGTTTCCATCAGCTTCTGATTGTCTTCAGAGCTGAACTAGCTAGTGAATGTATTGGATCTGTTGTAGATCTTGCAGATTTGTTTACTAATTGTAATTGGTCCTAACCCGGAAGGCCTTACAGTCGGGCATGTTAATGAAAATCAGAGTTAAACAATTGATTGTGTTGCTTTGTGAGTATTCTGTTGTGTTGTTCTGACTAGCTGTAAGGTTTGGACTATCCTTAATTGGATCCACCATCCCTTGACCTGTGTCACATGCACATATGCATAATTGGATATGTTCAGATTAATTCTTGGTAGATCATTCACACTTGCATGACAAGTAAATGAGGTGCTATAAAATATAGGATATACATGAACTCCTCTAAAAGACCATATCCTTCATATCAGGTGAACCCACAATAGTGGGTAACAGTTTTTTGCTTGAACAGCCACTGAACTCTACATTTTGAAAAAAACTTTCAAATTCAAAAGCATATTGTTGTTGAGCTGTTTGAAATCAGAAGATGAAGTAAATTAGAGTCTTTTAAGATTTTCTAACTAGAATGAATATATATATATATATATATATATATATATATATATATATATATATATATATATATATATATATATATATATATATATATATATATATATATATATATATATAATTGATTTGAATAGTTTTGAAAACTTTTTTTCAAAGATTAACATTGTTTTCATAGATCATAATTTTTTTCTAAAATAGATATGAGTGTGATTCTTTTGAATTTAGTTTTGTAACATCCATACGGAGGGCATGCAATTGGTTAGATGACATTATCATGATTATTGTATATTTTATTAACGTTTGAAGTTGGGGTGAACCCACAATAGTGGGTTACACTTTTTACCTTGAACGGACACTAAACTCTACATTTTGAGAAAAACTTTCAGATTTGGATGCATATTACCATTGAACCACTCAAAATCAGAGTATGAAGTAAATTAGAGTCTTTTAGCATTTTCTGTCTAGATTCTAAATATTTTTTTAAAATTTTTTTTTGAAATTATTTGAATACTTTTTTCTTTCTCCCAAGAAAACTTGTATGGTGCTGAAAACGTCATTTTCAAATAGTAACGCTATTTTCATAGAGCATAATTTTTTTTGTAAAATAGATATGGATGCGATTCTTTCGAATTTAGTTTTGTAACATCCATACGGAGGGCATGCAATTGGTTTGATGACATTATCACTATTATTGCATATTTTATTAATGTTTTGAAGTTGACTAAACCAAAATTTTGACCTACCTTGACTACATAGCTTATAACTTATTGTGTATTTATCGAATTTCAATTATTATTATTTTAATAGAAAGTAGACTCGAATACGGAGGGCACTGTTATTTTTTAGAATTTTTTTTCCTTGTTTTACTATTTTTTGTTGAATGTCAAACTCAGAGGTTTATATTTGATAAAAAACTTACATTCATTTAACGTAAAAAATCATACACATAATAAATTTAAAAATAGTCAAATATATAATCATTAGAAAGCTAGTTCCGAGTACTTATTATATGCAAAAGGATGTCTTTTTATTCATCCATTTGATCAGCGCGCTTGAGGCCCGAAGCCATGAAATTCTTAGAATTTCTTGAAAACTTGAAACCATCTCCCATTTTAGGCACTTTCGATAGAAAGTACTTTGCCCAAAAAACAAAAGTTAGTCATTACTAAGAGACTTTTGATTGAAAGTCTCTTAGTTTCGATCGAAACTATTTAAGCCAAAAAAACTTAATTTAGGACTTTCGATCAAAAGTCCTTTATTGACTTTCTATCAAAATTAAAAAAAGACTTTCGATTGAAAGTCAAGTACTAAGGACTTTCGATCGAAAGTATCATGCATAAGAACTTTCGATCAAAAGTTTTGTACTTACGATCGAAAGTACATATTGGTTTCTATCAAAAGTGAGTAAGGTGTTTTTCGCTGAATTCTCTTTTCAGGCCAAATTCGTTCCTCCGAAAAAGTGTAACCCACTATTGTGGGTTCACCCGTTGACTAAACCATAATTTTGACAAACCTTAACTACATAGCTTATAACTTGTTGTGCATTTATTGAATTTCAATTTTTTTAATAGAAAGTAGACTCGAAGAGGGAGGGCATTATTATTTTTCAATTTTTTTTTCCCTTTTTTACTATTTTTCATTGAACATCAAACTTAGAGGTTTATATTTGATAAAAACCCTACATTCGATTGACGTCAAAAACCATATACATAATAAATTAAAAAATAGTCTAATCTATAATTGTTAGAAAGCTCGCTCTGAGTACTTGTGCTATGCAAAAGGATGTCTCCATATTGGTCCATTTGATCCCCGCGCTTGAGCCCCGAAGCCATGAAATTCTTAGAATTTCTTCAAAGTTTACAAATAGGGCCTAACAAGTACTTTCAATCAATTTTTTTGACTTTCGACCAAATGTACTTTCTATCGAAAGTACTTTTTGATTTAGTGTCAATTTAACTCTTCACTAAATTACTTTCAATAGAAAGTACTTACTTTTGATAAAAAGTTAAAGTTGACTTTCGATAGAAACTTATGTCAGCCTATTTGGTGTCATTTTGGGTTAATAATGATCACATAAATAAATGTATGTTCTTCTCATCTCATTAATCCGAAAGTTGCAAAATAATTCACATTTTGGAGAAGGACGACATTTTGGTGGAACAATTTTGTAACTAAAATAGAAAGCTAAACAAGAGTACACGATATTATTTAAAAGAGACTAAACAAAGACTACATGAAGAAGCATGAGAAAGATATTATTGTAGGAAACAAGGTATGTCTCTATCTCTCTCTAGATATTTTAAGTTGATGGCCAGGACTTGTCTTAATGAATCATGTAAGCATGATATTGCAATACCTAATTAGACCTAATTTGATAAAGAAGACCTAATTAGACTTAATAATTGGAATTAGACTTAATGTTTGTTTGCAGAATTGGAATTTGAGTCAAAACCTGATTATCTCAAAATCAGGTTTTGAAATTTTGATTTTGTGTATTTGGAAGATAGTTTGGACCGTTTGGTTGACCCAGAAGATGGCCGAGACAATCCATCTTCTACCTTTGGTTGCCATTTTTGAAATTGGAATTAGAATTGAGTGTTAGGAATGGGAACACTGAGAAGGGGGGGGGGGGGGGGTGAATCAGTGTTCATTGTATTTTAACTTTTAACTTTAATCTTTATACTAAACTTAAATGCTTTAGTACTGAATTAAATATTCACATAAACATGAAACATGAAATCAACACATGACACCAATATGGTTACAGGGAAACCCAAATAGGTAAAAACCCCGGTGGGAATTGACACCCACTAATAATCTGTACTAGTGTTTTGTGATCCTTGTTAGAAGATCCTTAACCCTGTTAGGAGTTTCTTTACAATGCTTTAAGTACAGTAGACCTTATCAAGGGTCAGACCCTTTTAGGAGTCTTTTACAATATTCCCTATTAGGGGAGTGGACACATTGTCCTAGAGCTCACTGCTCAAGTGATGAAGGCTACAACCTTCTGATATCAGGTACACACTATATCTACTGGATGAACTATTACTATGACACTGCTTGTTAGATCAGTTCCTTTGATGCGCTGATGCTTTGACCTCTTGCAAAGCTCTAATACATCTTCTTGACTCTTCACATACTTCTACTCTGCTTATCACAACTCTCTATCAACTTCCATGCTAATTAAAATGGGCGCATCTTATATTTATACGCGCATACAAAATAAACAACTAGGTCGACCCTTAGACCTATTACATACAACACTTCCAAATGAATTGGCTTAAGCATGTTTACAATCAAACATATATACATGTTGGAAACCTAATTACAATAGGTGCATAGCCTTTACAATATTAGAATATAGCACAACACAAAATGATAACTGTCGGTTGCTTGCTCTGTTCTTCATTGGCACACACCGGTTGTGCAACTTCAACTGACTGTATCTTTCTCATACTTGCACATCTGATCATGCGCTCATAGACTAAGCATGAATATAGTCTAACTTAACTTCTAGGGTGCATACCATAATTCATTCATATGCACGTGCGCTAATGCTTTGAGCTATAGGAACTCTGTACACTGTCCAGTCTTCAATACTTAACTAATTTTTGATCTCTTCATCAAGTGCACTGACTCCAAAGTGCTATATGACTTTATTGCCATAATGACAACACTATATCAAGTCATATATTAGTATAGTCAATTTGCCAACAATCTCCCCCTTTGTCATTAATGACAACAAAAGAATATGGCCAAGTTACTAACTATCCTCAATACAATTTTTTTTTGTCTTCTATACATATACTTATATCTCCCTATACATATCATGATCCATATTCTATACACAACTCTCCCTTTGACATTAATGACAAAGGTGTTACAAAAACTATATCTACACATACTTACTGAAGGAAAACATCCAGATATGCTATCTTTAAGTTGTGGATCTCCTTCTTTGAAAATGTGATCAAAGAGTTTACTATTTGGAGATGGGTGCATAATGCATACTGAAGCTTCTCCATCTTCTTCAAATATGTGGAAGGACCTTGATCATAGGTTATCATGGTGGCATCAATCTCCTTTATATTCTGATTTAGAATGTCTAGTGAGGGTGCAAGAGCATTTCTCAACTGAGTCTGTCTAGACCTTATCTTTGTCATCTATTTCTTTGCCTTCTCAATTTTGTCTATCTGACCTTGGTAGACATTATTGCACATGTTTACATCACTGGATGTGTCTATCACTAAAATCTTCACCTGCTCAATCATTGCCTCTTTTATTTTCTTAAGATGGGCATCAGTAAGCTTGTCTTGATCCATGCAGTCTGCAATGAATTTCCTTCCTTGATCAACAAATTCTTTTAAAGATGCTTGTCCTATCTTGAGTGAATTCAAATCTAGTGCAAAGTTTCTCATCAATTCACTTAACCTCTTCTTTAGGTACTTCTCTTCTGCAACTTGGGATGCAGATTCTTCAAGGCTTAAGAAATTACTTTTGAAATATGAGATGACTGTACTCACATCATCAACAAAGTGTATCTTAGAGACTTTCTTGTCCTTCTACAACAAACTGTTCAAAATGTTTATTGATTCTACCAGGAGGGGATTCCTCATCACTTACTTTTATTTGGCTTTCTCCATAGCTAAGACGCTGAACTTAATCAGGTTTTCTTCTCTCCATGAGTCCAAACTAGATGTGTTAGGTGTCAAACTTGACAACAATGCTGCAGAGGGAGTGATGGGAGTTCTATCCATCACTACTCTTACCTTGACTAATTCAATTGATGGTTCATTATTCTTTTCTGTTTCTTTCTTTTCTTCTTCTTTTTCTATTTATTTTTCTAGTTCTTTTTCTTCCATCTTATCTTCTTCTTTCTCATCTGTTATATTTTCAATCAATACCTCTTCTTGATGAATGGGAGGTGAGTTTCTGTATAGAATTTCATCTTCTTGTGTGCTCACAAAAGCTTCCTCAAACTTGTCCAACTCAGTGTTAGTGGCCACCATGGCTATTTCCACATTATCAATGATAATGGTGCTGTCCTTGAGTGACTCTATCATGGGCACAAACTTATCTAATTCTGTTTGTGCTTTTGCTGTAGGCGTTGAATCTTGAGGACTTGTAGATTGTACCTTGATGGTCTCTGGCCCTTTGGTAACTGTTATACACTGAGTTTGCACCTTGTTTCAAGCTCTCTTGGTCTTGATAACTTAGTATAATATGGGAATCATCTCAAGGTTGTGGGACCTATGCTAACTGAGATGAAACCTCCAGGTTCTAGGCTGGTTCCTCTTGGATTATCACCTTAGCCTGCTTTTAAACAGGAAAGTAAACTTTGGAGGGAAAGGGATAGAA
Organism: Chamaecyparis obtusa; assembly: GCA_027943335.1. Lineage (NCBI taxonomy): Eukaryota > Viridiplantae > Streptophyta > Pinopsida > Cupressales > Cupressaceae > Chamaecyparis > Chamaecyparis obtusa. Next base: position 1,439,888 of record BSBK01003253.1, read on the forward strand.
GGAGTGCATGAAAGGGAAATAACAGGAAAGCAAACTACCTACTAGGTGATGCACCAAAATTAGGGTTTGGATCTCAATATAGAGGGATGAAACCAGTGAAAGACTTAGGTCTAGTAGGTCACAACTTACTGAATAGGCTTGCATAAGTGTTTCATAAGAGGGCCTGAACATAAGACACAACTTATGACCTGCAAGCAGACATTCTTTTCACCAAAAGGGCACATGTATGAGACCGAATGACAGGGGGTTGAAGAATACCCACAAACTCACTCAAATCAGATCATACACAGTAGTAGACATGTAAGCTGAAAGAAAGAGGAATTAGGAACCCTAAATATCACTGAAAGCATTCAAAAACTTCAATCCAATAAGAGATAATGCAAACAAGGAAGCACAGGGACATGAAGGATTGTCACAAACTACCTCTACAATATTTGTATTATCAATGGGAATTACATAGGTAGGATACCAAAGGGTAGAAAAGATACCACAGATAGCCTTCTAAGAAAGAAACTTCTTTCTTTTTACAAATGTGAATTCTGAGCACTAAGGCTCCAAAAAAAAACAATATATACATCCTCAATTGCACGCAGGCAGGAGTCAAAAGAATCTAACTAGGGTTACAAGATATGCATTAGAATAATAAATCCTAGGTCAAACAAGACTGATCATAAATGTAACTCTGCAAAATCAGAGTAGATCAGATCTTATGTTGCGTGCCCATCTCTGTACTACAATTGCCTGCAGATCAACAACCTAGATTCATCATTCGTCACTGCACAAAAGTCTCACCATGAATTCCACAAAAGTACCTCATAGGGACAAGAAATGACCCTTGACGGCTAGCTAGACCTCCTTCATCAACTCTGCAACATGCAACTGTCGTGGCGACATAAATTTTTTGAGCTACCCGTGCCTGCAAACATCTCAACAGAAGAAAGCCCACCAAAAGTTGCACCGCCTTGAAATAACACTGGTTACATGATCGCATGAGCCAGAAAGCCTTCATGTGATCATGCGACAAGCCTTTTAGAACCTGCCTCTGCTTTGCACAAGCAAACCGGATCCAACACTGGTGAAAACCCCTGCAAAAATGTTCAAATTCAGGCCCCAACGGTTACCAACTCTTCATTTAAAACACGGCCATTGATCACATTCTTTTCCCGGTAGATCGGATGATCTAGACCATTCCTTAAAATGGTCACGAAACCCTTAACCGCACAACTGCACATCGCCTTTACCAACCCCAGGCCCACCTTGACTGAGATTCTAATCTAACGATGGGCGCGTGATCTCATGGGGTCGGAAGCTCCCATGAGATCATGTGACAGTTGTAGATCTTCACCGCACAGTCAATGAAAAAATGGACATGTCACCACCAGCTCGGCAAATCGGCACCAAACACATCAGCAAAGAAGAGACCCACCTATAGAAGAATCCAATCTGATAGTTGTCGCATGATCTCATGGGCTCGAAAGATCCCATGAGAACATACGATGACCATTAGATCTCTTCCTACTGCCACCCGCAAGATTCAGGCCCACCATCCACTGAGATGCCCATCAAACGGTTGTCGCATGATCTCATGGGCTCAGAAGATTCCATTAGATCATACGACCACTGTAGATCTTCATCGCACTTGCGCCATTGTAGATTCTCTGACACATCGGACACACCTGGCTGGCCCACTTGGTCAGAGTTGCGTGCTTGAAGGTTGAAAACACAGAGGGTTTTCAAACTGATGGTGAAAAACATAGAGAGTTTTCGACACTAAACACTTTTGGAACCCTGTGACCTGAGCATTTCCTACAAGCTTTAAAATTAAATATCTCTGAGGGCTTTGCATACTAAGTGATGTGATCTAAACTAAAGCACGGTAACACATTGAAGATCATAAGGTTCAAATCACACATTGTAAAACTTTGTGGATCTACTTCGCAAGCGAAAACAAGATTGTAGCAGGGACTGTGGCCAAAATTGAAAGATAGGAAATTTGGGCAACAGTAACGATTGTGGGTACATGAGCTATGGGCGCAGTGGGTGGATACATGTTCCTGTTCATAAAAACCTTCTCAAAGGCTTTCTTTGTTTCTTTGACAACTAGCTCATAATTTTTATCCATTATATTCAAAGTTCTTGTCTTTGTTCTGAGATGAGGCTTCACTAGATCTAACAACAACTTCTTCTCTTCTAGCTCACATACAGGAAGAGTTTCATCTAAGATCTTTTCCCTTATCCGCAGGTCTTCTTCAATAGCCTATCTCTTTTGGAATTCTAGGATATTCCATACATTGTCAAGGATCATTATTTTTAGTTCCAAGACTATCCCTTTGAACTTGATCATGTGCTTTATGATCATGCTATGAATCTCTGATTTGTCAATTTCATTGAATTTGTCATAGAACTTCCCAACCTGATCAATTCTCCCTTCATCAATTATTCTAGCACTTAGCACACTGAGATTAGGCTTGAAACTTACTTTAGGAGGTGCTTGAGTGTTCCTTCTATTTCTTGTGACTCTTGAGGATGGATGACTAGTGTTGGTTTCTTTCTTCCTCTTTGGCATTGCCTTATACTACAGAGGAGCAGTAGGGTCAATGGTTTTCTTGGGCATAGAAGGAGTATCATCAATTATATCCTTCTATTCATCACATTTCTCTATCTTCACCTTCTTCAACTTGGGATCAAGTGATTCTGCCTTTGCTATATCTGCGCTCTTCAGTTCCAAAGCAATCTTTTGTTCTTTTGCTTTTTCAAGATCTGCTTGAGACACACTATGTATTCTCAAGATCTCTAATGTGACTTTAGCAACCTTTCTTTTTGTTGCTGCGTTGTTTATCTTGGCATCTACTTCTCTGGTTTTCTCCTCATAAGTTTCCCATCTAGGTTCATTAGGATCTTTGGGGGCTGATAGTAGTACCTGCGCATATGCTTCAAGGATCTATTCCTCTAGCTCATAACCAAGTGGATGAATCGACTTAGTTCTTGGCTCAACAACTTCCATACAAGTTGTGTCTTTCTCTACCATAAAGAAAATAGTATCCTTATACTTTTCCACAATGCTCTCTGGAATTCTATACCTCATTTGCATCTTGGCCCTGAAGATCTTCAATTCCAATGTTACATAATCTCTCAATGTACTCTCAGTGGATGCTTTGTTAGATATCTATGGCATGATTGGAATGGACTTTTCCAAATACAAATCTGTTACTCTCCCAACTATATGAAGGTACATGTAAATGATTAAAGACCCAAACTTGAATATTTTGGTCTTATCATGCTTGATGGCCTTAATGTTATCAATCAATTGTGTGTGCAAGATCTCACAGAGATTGAACTCCCCATCTTCCTTCACAAGTCTAATGGCTACTAGAATTGTGCCTGCAGACACACTATTCACCCTACTGGTGTGATGAAACCTATATCCAAGTATCATAGACATCAATTTGATGTCAGCTTGCTCAGTAGGCTCAATTGTCATCCCGCATCTATCACTCCTTGACTTACATGTTTGCTCAACAATTTTCTTGACATCCTTGCCTACTAGAAGGACGATGCCTATCCTAGAAAGGCCTATCATCTCATATATTAGGTCACTAGTGATTCTTACTGGCACATCACCTATCCAGAATAAATCATCATGAATTTTGCTCAATAGTATCTTAATCCATCCAGTCTCATAAAATTCATATGCCGTAGCATACTGAACTATAGGGTGATCATTCCACTTAACATAATCATCCATGAATGTTTTATTTGGTTTCAACATGGTATCCATGTGCGCCCTTAACCTATCTAACCCTACTGGTTCTTTCTTGTAGTAGATATATGCCCTAATGTCCACGACATGCATAACACCCATAGGCGTGCGGGAGAATGCTCCCTCTAAATCATCTAGGGTTGAATTAAATGGATGCTTCTTAAATACATATCTCTTCTTCTCCGCAACATCAAAAACTATGGGAGTGGCCATGACTTACTTGTTTAATCACTTTCCAACTAATCTCTGAGATAATCTGAAGACTTCTGAATCAGCGCGATGAACTAGGGTTTCTACAACCGACCAAATGCATTGCTAATTACTACAAATCATTGATAGATCACTTTGCAAGTCTTCACAACAACTTCTAAGGATCTTTCTTCTCTTCAATTGCTTTGAATTCGAATGAAATGAATAATCAAACAACTTGCTGTGTACTTAAAGTGAAAATTCTGCCATTAATGCTTGCCACATAAACTAGGATGTCAGTTTAAAATTTGCAACTTGAGTTCTGCTAACAATCAGTCTGTGCACTCTTACACGAAGGTTCTTTTATACTCTAAAAGCTTAAGTCCAAATGCACATACTCTGATAATGAGTATACCAGCCACACAGGGGTCTAGAGCTAAATTAGCTCCCCCTATGACCCTGAGGGCCATTCATCTAGATGTAGAGGGTGCGTCCACTGTGGATGCATCCAATACATACTCATCAGTCTTGTCCTTCTTATTCTCTAACCAAATCAAGCTCACATCATCCAAGGCTTTGACAAAATTAACTTCTTCTACAGGATCCAATGCTGATTCTTTAGCCTTTTTAGGGATTTCCTAACCTTGCGTCCTTGATCTACAAAACTTTGAGATATGTCCAACCTTGTTAAAAAAGTGACAAATGACTGAAGGTCTTTGTTAGAATAACTAAGAGGGGGGTGAATAATTTATTCACTATCCCAATTCAAAATGTATAATTCAAAACAAATACTCCAACTTCTGCTACTCGGTAACCATAAAATACTTTCTCTATCTGTCCTTTTACCAATTATCAATTTATAACTTATAACAGTTACCGATCAAATCTAACATGTAATATGCAAAGTATGATAACAAACAAATATCACAATCAACACATAACACAATAGATTTAACGTGGAAACTCTGTGAAGGGAAAAACCACCTGGGACCGACAACCCAAAAATATTCACTCTTCTAAAGTGAGGTCGGTGAAGACCCAACCCTATTAAAGGTTACAAACACACTATTAGGTGTGACCTTGTTAGAGGATTTTAGACCAGAAGTTATCGTCCAACTAGCAGTCACTCTAGGGTTGACAAGATAACAATGTTCACTCTATGAATGAAACATCAAAAAGACTTTATAGTCCACTCGGTTAAGAGATTTGACTATGTACAATGGTTAAATATGTAACAGTAGATGATCTGCCTTAATACAACTTCAATTGCAGATTATAGATCAATATTTTGCTCATACAAATCCTTCTGATCAATTTAACATTTTAGATTCAACAATGTATCAACTTACTGTCTGTCGGTAATTACTCTTTGTAGCTCAATAATTGTTCTACAACTTGGTTCTTACTAACCAGTATGATTAGAATGCATGAAACTTCCTTCATGCGATAATTCTACAGTATCTTCTTCTTTTAACGTCTCTTCAACAATGAAACCAATGTCTCGTATATAGATGAGTAAATCATTTTCTTTTCCTCCATTAGATTTTGCTGCTTAATCATATTCATAGATTTTTCCACTTTAAGCTTCCTCGACTGATGTGTTAATAACACATTTCAATCTGCTCCATTAGATCTTCCTTTAATTATGTTAGCTGTCGATCTTCATAGCAAACATTATTCGTTACCTTGATTTCATACACTTTCCAGCTCATCAATCTTATCGGCTAAATTGATCATTTAATTCCTTTCTATTCTGCTCAGTTAACAAAGAAATGCGTCGGTGAGCACAAGCTCGGTTAACACTATGCTCAGTATACACTACACTCCGTCGGTGTATACTGAAATGCTTTATTTACCGACAACACTGCTTTGTGTCTTTCCACTCTATTCTTCATCATAGATGAATGCAACATAATAAAGTCAATATCATAAGGTTATAGACTCATCAACAAGTTACTCAATGTATTCCTTATCCTCATCTGACATATACATCTTCCTCATGTAAATATTTATGTTTCACCTTTCTTCAGATGTATTGGTATAGTAACTTACAAGATAAGTACTATCAAACTAGTTGACATCAATGACAACATAATACTGATTTAATCATCTTACATATCTTAAATCATAGATTCTTCATTTAGTGTTCTAAATCAGTTGTAGTTCATCAATCTCTCCCTTTGGCATTGATGGCAACTCAAGTAATATGAAATGTACCATACACATACCAAACATGTATTCTACAACTCTGTAAACAAATGATGTAAGTCGAATAGACTTAATATGTTTAATCACTACATTACTCAACATTTGTAATGCTTATGATGCCAATCATCAGATATGCTCTTTTCAGTTCCTTGTTCCTGCTTCTGTTCTCAGTAACTGATCTTCAATGCTCCGTTCCTTTCAGATTATCTCTCATTTAGATAGTTTTCATCGGTGCTATTTATCTTTTTGTTCATATTATTTATCTCTCCCTTTGACGACAATGCCAAAGAAAAAAATAAACATACAGCTCTTCAGTAGCCAAGTAACTCTCTGTTGTCCATTACATTATCTATATCTCAGTATACTGATATCCCAATCTATTTCAGTTCTCCAAACTTAATCACAACTTAGAACATTATCCAAAGTGTGAACTATGCTGCATCAACATGAATGATCTTCTGATAAGTGTAAGCTGATGCAACATCCAGATCACCTTAGTGACTAGTAGACAGGGGACGGACCCCAAGTCTAGTCCTCAAGTATTCAAATATGTCCTTCGATAGAGGCTTTGTGAAGATATCTGCAAGTTGTTCTTTAGATGTAACAAATTTTAACTTCACTTGCTTCTCTTGCACTTGTTCTCTTAAGTAGTGATACTTAATTGATATATGCTTTGTCTTAGAGTGCATCACTGGATTCTTTGAAATATTGATAGCACTTGTGTTATCACAGTATATAATCACCACTTCAGTGATTACCTCATTCATTCCTTCCAACACTTGCTTGATATATGCAATGTTTGAGCAATTAGTAGCAGTAGAAACATAGTCTACTTCAGCTATAGACTGAGAAATACAAGCCTACTTTTTACTTGTCCAGGTTAAAAGTCTTTCACCAAAGAAAAATGCTCTTCTGGTGGTGCTTTTTCTATCATCTACATTTCCAGCCCAATCAACGTCAGTGTATACCTTCAGCTCAAACTTTCCTTCCTTAGGATACCAAACGCCATAATCCTCTATCTTTTTCAGGTATCTTAAGATTCTTTTAGTAGCAATCATGTGTGATTCTCTAGGTTAGCAAAAAATTTTGCAACAATTCCCACAACATGTGCTATATCTGGTCTATTGTGAACTACATACATTAGCTTACCAATCATGGATTGGTAAAGTGTCTGGTTTACCTCTGTAGTTTCATCCTCCTTTGTCAGTTTACATCTAGTAGCTATCAGTGTTCCCATAGGTTTAGCATCTTCCATGCCAAATGTCTTTAATACTTCCTTTATGTATTTAGATTGTGTGATGAATATCCCATCTTTCTGCTGGATCACTTGTAGTCCTAGAAAGAACTTAATCTCTCCAAACATAGACATTTCAAACTCCTTTTGAATTTCATCAGAAAAGACATTACATATGTGATCTTTTCCTCCAAAAATAATATCATCCACAAATATCTCAGCAATAAGAATAGTATCATCAGTATCACCTTTCATATACAAATTATTGTTTTCACTTGTTCTAACAAATCCAATACTTAGCAAGTAAGTATGCTGTCTTTCATACCAAGCTCTCAGTGCTTGCTTCAAACCATATAAAGCTTTGTGTAATCTACATACCATGTTTCTGTTGTCTGGATCAATGAATCCTTTAGGTTGTTCTATGTAGACCTCTTCTTCAAGTATACCATTCAGAAATGCTGACTTCATGTCCATTTGATAAACCTTAAATTTCTTGTGTGCAACATATGCAAGTAGCATTCTAACTCCTTCCAATCTAGCAACAAGTGCAAATGTCTCACCATAGTCAATGCCTTCTTCTTGTGCATATCCCTTGCATACCAATCTAGCTTTATTTCTTGTCACTTCACCATTTTCATTCAGTTTGTTCCTGAATATCCACTTAGTACCAATAACATTCTTGTCCTTTGGTTAGGGTACTAAGCTCTACATTTTTTTTATATCTATTTTCTCTATTTCTTCTTTCATTGCATTAACCCATTCTTCATTTTCTAATGCAACTTTCACATTTTTTGGTTCAAATTCACAAACTAGACATGTACCTTGTCTTGCTTTGCTCCTAATTTGCATTCTAGCTTGTCTGTCTCCAATAATTTGTGTCTTAGGATGATGTCTTCTAAAAAATCTAGCTAGTACTTGGTCTCTTCTTTCTTGTTCATCTTGTTCAGGTTCATGAGCTTTCTCAATAGCTCCATCTTGTTCATCGGTTTGTTCTTGTTTCTGTTCCGTATTATTTTCCCGCTGACCGGTTATAACAGGTTGCAACTTTGGTAGATAATCAGGTTGTTCAATGTAAGTGAATCTACCACAGTCTTCCAGTTCCTTTCTACTATCTTCTATGTTCTTGTCATCAAACTCATCAACACAGACATTAGTACTTTCAATTATCTTATTTGTAACCTTATTCAGACATTTGTATGCTTTACTCTTAGTAGAATATCCTAAGAATATTCCCTCATCTCCTTTTGTATCAAATTTTCCATTTCTCTCATCTTTCAAAATAAAATATTTGCTTCCAAAAATCTTGAAATAACTTATAGTAGGTTTGTGTCCAAACCATAGCTCATAAGGTGTCTGGTTGGTGTCCTTCTTTAGTTGTACTTGATTAAGAACATATATAGCTATGCTGATAGCTTCTCTCCAATATGTCTAAGCAAAATTCTTCTGTATCATCAATGTTCTAGCATAGTCAATTATTGACCTGTTCCTTCATTTAACAATGTCATTTTGTTGAGGTGTCCTTAGTGCAGAGACCCGTCTTTTGATACCATGCTCATTATAGAAATTAGTAAATTCATCAAAGATAAATTCACCTCCTTTATCAGATCTTAAGCATTTAATTTCTTTACCAGTCTCTTTTTCTACCTTAGATTTATACCATTTGAACATTTTAAATGCTTCAAATTTCTCTTTTAAGAACATAACAGTCATTAGTCTAGTATAGTCATCAACAAAAAGAATAAAGTATCTATCACCATAATAACTCTGAGTTCTCATAGGACCACATAGGTCGGTATGAACCAACTCAAGTATCTTCTTTGTTGAGTAGTCTTTTCTTTTAAAACTAGACTTAGTCATCTTACCTTTTTGACATTCATGGCACATAGCATGATCAGGTTTTCACAAGTTAGGCAACCCTCTAACTCTTTTTCTCTTACTAATCTTGATCATGATATCAAAATTCACATGACATAACCTCTTATGCCACAACCATGCATCTTCATCCTCCATTAATAAACAAGAAGACTGATCAATATCAAGATAAAATAGATTACCTCTGGATTGTGTACCAGTTCTGACAAGTCTTCCTCCATCATCATAGATTTTTACCTTTCTTCTCTCAAAAGCAAGTCGGTGGCCTTAGTTATTCAGTTGTGCCAAACTTAACAAATTATAGTTCAGTCCATCTACCCAGTATGCATTTTCAAATTTTATTATATCATTAATCATCAGTGAACCTTTACCTCTTACCATACATGGTGCATGATTTTCCATCCTTACAGATCCTCCATCATATTCATCAAGTAGATCAAATTTCTCTACATCACCGGTCATAGGATGTGTACAACCACTGTCTATGATCCATGTATCATTTCTACTTACTTTAGAGATCAGTGATGTTTCTTCATATTTCTCTTCTTCCTATGAATCATCTTTCATAGCAACAAATACTACTTCTACATCATCATCAGTGTCAGATTCAGATTCAAATTCTTCTACTATGTAGCACACCTTTTTTCCTTTGTCATAGCTATCTCGGTTATCTCTATTGTTGTGTCGGTAACCTCTGTTGACTCTTGTCCCATAGCTTCCTTTTGATTGGTCTTTGGATCTATCATCATCTTTCTTATGTGGACATCTAGTAGTGATGTGGCCAACCTCTTTATAATTAAAGCATTCCAAAGGTAGCTTACCTCTATATCTTCCTTTTCCTTTGGGTAATCTTTTGGCCATAAGAGCTTCAAGCTCATCAAGCTCATCATCGGTATTACTATCACTATCATTATTTTTATTATTTCTACTACTAGACTTACCAATATTCAATAAGATTCCACAGAAGGTACAACACTGTTGTCAAAGTTATTCAATTCAAAAGTTGTAAGCTTATTGATTAGTGTGTCAAGAGTAAGATTCGATGTAGCTCTTGTTTCATGAATTACAGAGATCCTGATTGCATAAACTGATAGCAAAGTTTTAAGAATCTTGCTTATCACTGTTTCATCCTTAATAAATCCATCTGATGCTCTAATAACATGTACTACCTCTTTTAGTCTATTTGTGTATTGCATAATGTTCTCACCTTCTTCATCTTCATATAATCAAATCTACCCCTTAGGCTTTCAGCTCTGGCTCTCTTAACATTTGCATCACCACTGTAAACTTAAGCAAGTTTTCCCCACATTTCTTTAGCAGTTGTACAACCCTTAATATATTCAAATTCGGCATCAGTATAGGCAGCAACAAGTTCCATCATAGTAATATTATGTTCATGCCTATCCTTTAGTTGATCAAGTGTTAGGGGACCTGGTGTCGGTTTAATGTAGCCATTCTCCATCAGCTCTACTGCAGAAATCCCAATTCTAGATATGTGTAGCTTCATTCGGCTTTGCCATACTGTAAAGTTTTCTTTGTTCAGTCTTGACACTTCCCTCTTATACATCTTGAGACTTTTGTGTTGGACTCCTTAAAACTCTATTCTAAGCAACTATAGCTCTGATACCAATTGTTAGAATAACTGAGAGGGGGGTGAATCATTTATTCACTATCCCAATTCAAAATGTATAATTCAAAATAAATACTCCAACTTCTGCTACTCGGTAAACATAAAATACTTTCTCCATCTGTGCTTTTACCGATTATTAGTCTATAACTTATAATAGTTACTGATCAAATCTAACATGTAATATGCAAAGTATGATAACAAACAAATATCACAATCAACACATAGCACAAGAGATTTAACGTGGAAACCCTGTGAAGGGAAAAACCACCTAGGACCAACAACCCAAAAATATTCACTATTTTGAAGTGAGGTCAGTGAAGACCCAACCCTGTTAAAGGTTACAAACACACTATTAGGTGTGACCTTGTTAGAGGATTTTAGACTAGAAGTTATCATCCAACCAGCAGTCACTCTGGGGTTGACAGGATAACAATAATCACTCTATGAATGAAACATCAAAAAAAATTTATAGTCCACTTGGTTAAGAGCTTTGATTGTGTACAATGGTTAAATATGTAACAGTAGATGATCTACCTTAATACAACTTCAATTGCAAATTACAGATCAATATTTTGCTCATACAAATCCCTATGATCAATTTAACATTTCAGATTCAACAATGTATCAACTTACTGTCTGTTGGTAATTACTCTTTGTAGCTTGGTAATTGTTCTGTAGCTCAGTTCTTACTAACCAGTATGATCGAAATGCATGAAACTTCCTTCACGTGATAATTCTGTAGTATCTTCTTCTTCTGGCGTCTCTTCAACAATGAAACCAATGTCTTTTATACAGACAAGTAAATCATTTTCTTTTCCTCCATCAGATTTTGCCACTTAATCATATTCATAGATTTTTCCGCTTTAAGCTTCCTTGGCTGATGTGTCAATAACACATTTCAATCTGCTCCATTAGATCTTCCTTTAATTATGTTAGCCATCGATCTTCATAATAAACATTATTCATTACCTTGATTTCATACACTTTCCAGCTCATCAATCTTATCGTCTAAAATGATCATTTAATTCCTTTTTGTTATGCTCGATTAACAAAGAAATGCGTCGGTGAACACAAGCTCGGTTAACACTGTGCTCGGTATACACTACACTCCATCGGTGTATACTGAAATGCTTTATTTACTGACAACACTGATTTGTGTCTTTCAGCTCTATTCTTCATCATAGATGAATGTAACATAATAAGGTCAATATCATAAGGTCATAGACTCATCAACAAGTTACTCAATGTATTCCTTATCCTCATCTGACATATACATCTTCCTCATGTAAATATTTATGTTCTTCATCTCTTTCACCTTTCTTCAGATGTATCGGTATAGTAACTTACAAGATAAGTACTGTCAAACTAGTTGACATTAATGACAACATAATACTGATTTAATCATCTTGCATATCTAATCAGCAACTCCTCAGAGATCTTAAATCATAGATTCTTCATTCAGTGTTCTAAATTAGTTTTAGTTCATCAGTCTTATATTCCTCAGCGCATTGACATGAGTCACCATTTTACATGTTCTAGTTGAGTGACCATTATAGTTACATATTTGACATGTAACATTCTGAGAACTTCTTACATTTTTCTATTTCTGATTTCTCTAATCATGTTGAATCCTATTCTTCTTAGTAGTCTTGCAATTCATAGCTCTATGACCAAATTTATTGCATGAATAATAGTAACCATTAAAAGGTCTTACCTCTGTACAGTTCCTCAAAATGTGTCCATGCTTGTTACATGCAAAACAAGTGTAGTCTACATGCTTGCGCTCATTCTTAGGTGGTTCACCATTATTTTTGGTTTGATCTTCAGTCTCCTTAGCATCAGTAGAGTCTTTTTGTGTATCCTCTCTTGCTTGCATGTTGTCAATCTGATTTTGTGCTTCATTGTATCCAATACAACTAGTGTCTCCTTTGGCTCTTCTTGCATATAACTAAGATTCTATCAAATCAGAACTGGTGTGCAATTTGTTAATATGATTCTTTGCTTCTTTCAATTCGGACTCCAAGCTTTCTTTTCTATTCCTTAGCTCCAAGATTTCCAAGTTAGCTTGCCTTAATTCCTCATTGAGTTGAAGGGTCTCTTTAACTTGTTCATTGTAGATTTCCTGATTGTTGATCAGTTTATCATTGAATTCTTCACGTAGTTCTTTTAAAGATGCATTGTCTTCATTCAACTTCTTGACCTTTTCTCCTAGATCACTATTAGAGCATTCTTTCAAATCCTTTCTTAGCCTTTTGATAACTAATTGTGCATCACTGACTTTTTCTTTTAGTTCTTCAATTTCTCTTTCTGATTTGTCCAAGTCTTCAAGAGTAGCTTCAAGATTTCTTTTCAGATGTTTCATTTTTTCTTTGTCCATGTTCTCCTCAAGTGGTTAAACTTCTTTGGTGAGGATCAGAGCTCTGATACCAATTTTTAGGAATGGGAACATTGAGAGGGGGGGGGGTGAATCAGTGTTCACTGTATTTTAACTTTTCACTTTAATCTTTATACTGAACTTAAATGCTTAAGTACTGAATTAAACATTCACATAAACATGAAACAAAAAATTAACACATGACACCAATATGGTTATGGGGAAAACCAAATAGGTAAAAATCCCGATGGGAATTGACACCCACTAATATTCTGTACTAGTGTTTTGTGATCCTTGTTAGAAGATCCTTAACCCTGTTAGGAGTTGCTTTACAATGCTTTAAGTACAATAGACCTTGTCAAGGGTCAGACCCTATTAGGAGTCTTTTACAATAGTCCCTATTAGGGGAGTGGATACACTATCCTAGAGCTCACTGCTCAAGTGATGAAGGCTATAACCTTCTGATATCAGATACACACTATATCTGCTAGATGAACTGTCATTGTGACACTACTTGTCATATTAGTTCCTTTGATGTGCTGATGCTTTGACCTCTTGCAAAGTTCTAATACATCTTCTTGACTCTTTGCATACTTCTACTCTACTTATCACAACTCTCTATCAACTTCTATGCTAATTACAATGGGTGCATCTTATATTTATATGCGCATACAAAATTAACAACTAGGTCAGCCCTCAAACCTATTACATACAATGCTTCTAAATGAATTGGCTTAAGAATGTTTACAATCAAACATATATACATGTCGGTAACCTAATTACAATAGGTGCATAGCCTTTACAATATTAGAATATAGGCCCAACACAAAATGATAACTATTGGCTTCTTGCTCTGTTCTTCACTAGCACACACTGGCTGTGCAACTTCAACTGACTATATCTTTCTCATACTTGTGCACATCTGATCATGTGCTCATAAACTAAGCATGAATATAGTCTAACTAACTTAACTTCTAGGGTGCATACCATAATTTTTTCGTACGCATGTGCGCTGATGCTCTAAGCTGCAGGAACTCTGTACACTATCCAGTCTTGAATACTTAACCAATTTCTAATCTCTTCATCAAGTGCGCTGACTCCAAACTGCTATATGACTTTCTTGCCATAATGAAAACACTATATCAAGTCATATATATTAGTATAGTCAGCTTGCCAACATTGAGAAATTCTTATTTCTGTGTTTGGTTTGCAATTTCAAATTAGAATTGGAATTACATTATCCATTTTCTATGTTTCATTCTACATTTTGAATTGGAATTAGAATTTGACAAGAAAAAATTTAAGTTTTTAAATTATTATATAATGTTTTAATTTAATATTTTATTTATTTTATGCATTTATTTATTTATATTTTTTCTATTAATTTATATTTTTATATAGTAAATCATAAACAAAATTTAATTTTTTTTTCAATATTGTGAATAGTAAAGTTAACTTTTTTTAATAATTTTAAACATTATCTTTAACAATATTATAACAAGAAAATAATTATAGCATTGCTCAATATCATATCAAAATATAAATAAGTCATATAGTCCACATATATATCTATTTCTGCATAATGACCTAACAAAATAGTGTGATTGTTGCACAAAGTAAACATTGTAAAAATGTGACATTGACTTTATAGGTAGCCTCCGCTTTTGTAATAGCTTTCTCAAGCGCTTTGCAAGACTTGCACTCATCATCCACAACAGGTATATGTGTAGAAGGTGTAGATGATGTAGACAACGATGGGGTGTCATCGGCCCATTGAAAGTAGTCACATCCACCACCATCCTACAATACAAATCTAAGTTAGTCTCGCTATTGTAATACCCCAAAAATGGGCTATAAGTTCATTAACCTCCTACATTTACAATTCGAATGAAATCGACATCAAAGTCCTAACCTAAGGCACATCTAAACATCATCGAATCATAATTGATTATCTTAAATTCTGCATCAAAGAATATTCCTAGTAATATTCCTAATCATCATAATTATCTTTAATTTTATAATTATTTGGCAATAAATCACATTTATCCTAAGTTTGATTAATTGAATATTTTCATATTTAATTAATTAGATTTAATATCTTGCCACTTAATTGTTTAATTAAATTTAATTCTATCTATTATTAATTGTATTATTTAATTTTGACAATAAATCAAAATTCTTATCTTTAATTGATTAAATTCTTATTTAATTAATTAAAGCATGTTGTCATTATTTAATAATATAATTTTTAATAAAAGTTTGATAAAATAGTTAATTAACCCATAAATTAATTATTTTATTTCAAAAAGCAGTTAAGTTGAGAATAAATCACTTTATTTATTTATTAAATTATAATTATCCATGTGCACATTTAAGGACCGGTTAAACTCAAAATTGGAAAATCAATGCAAGTTGTTAGCTTTTTGAAACTCAACATCTTTTTGAGTTTTAAAGTGGATCTAAACTTCTAATTCGAGTTGAACTGTGTTTTTGCATATTTTTGTGACTTAATTATCTGTTATTTAAAAATAACTCAAAAATCAACCTGAGTTATTTGAGTGATTTATGACTTTCTTTCACAACCTCCAAAGCCTTGGATTTCTATAAAAACAAGGCTTAGCTCTTCATAATTCATCTCTCAAATTTGCATCCAAGCTTCTCATATTTTTGCACAATCACATTGAAGAATTAGAATTGGGAGAATCAAAGCTTATTGGGAATCAAGGCTATTGTGAGATCAATTTGTTTTTTTTTTTACATTCATTTAGATTCTTTTTCATATCATTGTTAGATCATTTTAGCATATCAATTTCCATATTAGCATAGATTCATATCATTTTTTCATTATTATTGCATAGAAAATAAAAATAAAAATAGATTAATTGCATTCAATTGATATCTAGATCAATTGCATTCAAATCTTTCATTTAGGTGTCGTCTAGGTCACTGATCTCGATAACAATATGAGAACATTAATCTCGCACCTACTAGAAGGCAGTAAATCACTTGGTTAGATTAGATTTTAATTTTGCATGATTTGATTATAGCTAACTTCTAATATTTTACTAAAGTGTTGTGTCTACAGATCAGGTACAAAATTCACACACACATTTTTGGCGCCCACCGTGGGGCAACCCACCTTTGCATGTTGGTTTTGATTTTTTTTTGGGAGCTAAAACCCCAAGGTTTCAAAGATTTAATTTTATCTCAAAAATGGCTTGGTGTTTTGGTCTGAAATTGTTTTGGTAGTTTGATGACATATCAGGGAAGCTACAGTAAAAAATTTAAATTTTTTGAGATGTTTTGAATTTTTAATAATTTTTTCTTGAAATTCTAGAAAAAATTAATATCTGATGCAAATCAACATATTTTAAAGAAATTTTTATATTTTCAGAAAGATCTTTAAATTATATAGGGGGTCCATTCTTTGTGTTTTAAATTTGGACATGGTATAATAGCTCAAATAGTTAATTTACAAAAACTGGTCTGTTTTGATAAAACGGGTCTCTAGGGCACAAATGAAGAGATTTTTCTAAAATTTTTGCATTTTTGGAAAGCTCTCTATTTTTAGTAGGGGTCTCTATTCTAAATTTCTATTTTTGTGGCCAAAATCATATCAAAAAAATTAGATCTTGTTGACTAGGTCAAATGCAGTGCAAAAAAATTAAAATTTTGTGATGGGTATGCACTTATTTTTCATATGATTCAATGCATGATATGAGTTGTCATTTGGATTATTTTTAGATCTAACCCTAGGGTTTTCATAAGTTGAATATACCTTGCATATCTTGTTTGCTTGTTGGCTTGTTGGAGAGTTCGTAGTTGGCTTGCATAGTAAAGCTCAACAAAAATTGCTAAAAATCAGTTAAAATCTACTAAGCGCATTGCAAGGATCCCAGGTATTCTCCTTCATCTAATGAAATTTTGATTTGGGACTTAAAATAAATCTCTCATGTGTCTAGCTTGGGTGATTCTTTTTATGCTTTTATTTTACACACTTGCATAATTGATACTAGGTTGTGACCACTTAAGGATTCATTAAGTAGTCTTAGATACTTGTGATTGATCTTGATTGCTATCTTGGGTTATTGGACTCGCTAATCCATCGGCTCCTCATTTTCACCCCGTGGTTGCAATCTCAGCGCCACAAAGGGTAGGGGTCAACAGGATAGAAGTGTTAAGTGTTCCACTTGGCAACCCTTTTGTGCTTTTAGGAACTCACTTGTTTTCTAAGTTGGGGACTCATTTTCAGCTTGTGTGAGGTGTTAAGTGTTCCACCTTGTGGACTCATCTCATATTCACTTTAAGCGTTAAGTGTTCCTCTTTCTACTTTTTGGGTACTTTTGGTAGATTTGCTTTCGAGAATATATCTGTGCTCACATAGTAATTAGGCCCTATGAACACTATTCGTGATTCTTGAGAGATTGGATTCCTAGCAAAATCTTTCTTGATGATAGAATCCTTGTAGGTAGGGAGGATACTTAGTGCGTTTCACATTCAACTTGGTTAGTGTGTCTTCTCTTATTGATCGATACATTCTCTCCTAGGAGAGGTTGATAGATCATGTGGGGTTGACATCATGAGCTTTGGTGAATCAAAATTGGTTAGTGCACCTTCTCTTATTGATTGATACATTCTCTCCCAGGAGAGGTTGATAGATCACGTGGAGTTGGCATCATAGACCTTGGTGAAGCAAAACTTTGTCTTAGCGTGTCAGATTAATCTGCTTGCTTTGTTTGGGTTAAAAGTGAAAAGGTGTCAAAATCCTTGGATCTGGAGCCAAGTCCCTTTGTGGTATACTATTGTGAGTCATCTTTAGAGAGGGTTAACCGTAGCAGACAATCCCTTCACAGAGAAAATTGCGTTGATGGAACCTTAAGCGGTCATAGCCATTTTCGCCGTGGTAGTGACAACCGCTATATAAATGTCATTGTGGAAGAAATCTCCACGGGTATGGTTCATTGTTGGGTTGTTAGATCTCCCTAGCAGCTCCTGAAGATTAAGTTCTTGGATTGTGTCAAAACCCTAGTGCGCTGGGATTGAAGTTCGCCCCTTTGGATCATAAAAGTTGCAGAGTCAAACCATTACTAAAAACCCTAGCGAGGCCAAATTTTCATTTTATAGGGTATATGTGCGTTATTGAAAAATATTTTTGGAACATACACAATTAGCACTTTTGAGGATTAGAACGAATAAGTCACTTGATTGTTCATGCGCAAGGTTGCTTTTGCCCTTGTTCATTATTTTCAGACATGCTTGAAATCACTTGCTTGCTATTTTGCGTGCTTGTTTATCTATCTGGTTACTGAAAATGAACATATCTGTTACAATCTTCAAATCTGGACATTGAAATTTGCAAACAATCCAAATCTGAAAACTCAAAATTTGCAAAATCTAAAGTCAAATTCTTTTCTGGAGTCAAAAATTATTTTAGGAAGTCAAAAAGTCATACGAGTTTCCATCAAGTGTCATTTCATTGCATACCCATTGTTGTACTAGCTTTTGCAACTGTCGTACGAGTTGTGCAACTATCATTTCATAGCTCACCCACTGTCATACGAGTTTTTCAGAGTGTCGTTTGGGAAATTTTTGAAAGTTGTCAGAAAATTGTCAGGATTGCCAAATATTTAGCTCTTTTAGCCTAGTTTCAGAATTTGTCGAGCGGATCATTGTGTCAGGAATAGAGTAGTAGCTATTAAGAGTCCAATCATTTTCTTAAAGTGGCCTTTTGAATCTGATTCAACCTTCTATCTAATCTATTTGAGTCTTTATCATCTCGTGTCAAAACCTTGTCATGACTATCAATCTTCAATCAATCAATCATCAAAATGACTAAGTGTTGTGATATCTTGTCCACTATCTTTTGGGAACCTACCCATACATCCAGGGCACATTATCCTTCATCCATGTCTAATCAAATCTTCAAATCAATCAAACCTTGACAAGGTTGCATCATCTGATCATCTTGATTCAATTCATTCTTCAGTTATTTGAATCTTATTCTTTTGTTTCACTCAAAGTTGATGGTGGAGACTAGAGCTTCCTCTCACAAGAAATCTATTACCACTATCCAAAATCCAATTTTTGAGCAACTCATCAATTCTGGTCTTTACGAGGACGACAGTCTTGGAAACTATTGATTGAAATCTGGTTACATACCCCCTCCATTGACTCATAGAGGTACTCAACATACCCCTCATCAATCTAATCCAGGGAGTCCACAAACTCCTACCATGTCTCAAGCAGGGACAAATTTTGGCTCTCAAAGAGCTCAATCTCAACATGGTGCAGACTAGGAACCCACACCTGAAGAAATTGCTCGCTACCAAAATGACGATGAATTTAACAAGATGATGAGACATTTCTTGAAAGAAAATAGAGGAGCCTACTTTTTACAACTAGCTCATGAAGGAGCTAAAATTCCTCCCAACTTTAATGTTGAAGATATCATTACGCATGAGGAAGAAACTCCACTCACAGCTATGATGAAACAAATACATGCTTTACAAGTCAAATTTAATAATCTTGAGAAAGAAAAGGAACACAAAGAGTTCTCCATGGAAGCTCTATGCCCTTTTCCTTTTGACAAAAAATTGTATATGCCACCATTTCCAAAAAGAGTGGAGATGCCAAAGTATGATAAGTATGATGGACACTCTGATCCTCAAGATCATGTCAGAGAGTTCTGTATGCAATCCATGGAATTCATGTATGAACCGACCTATCTGATGTGTCTTTTTCCTAGAGCTTTGGGCGGAGCATCCATTCAATGGTTTTCAAGATTGCCTCCTATGATCAAAACATTTGAGGAATTGATTAAATTGTTTTATCAACAATATTCCTACAATATTCAGCATCCGGTCACCATGATTGATATTTGTAATCTCAAGCAATATCCAGGAGAATCATTCCTAACTTTCCTCAAAAGGTGGCGAAAGAAGTTCTCTCTATATGCTAGACCAATTTCCTAAATGGAGAAACTTGAAATCTTT
This sequence comes from Chamaecyparis obtusa, assembly GCA_027943335.1. Taxonomy (NCBI): domain Eukaryota; kingdom Viridiplantae; phylum Streptophyta; class Pinopsida; order Cupressales; family Cupressaceae; genus Chamaecyparis; species Chamaecyparis obtusa. The sequence continues at coordinate 1,460,147 of BSBK01003253.1, forward strand.
ATCAATAACCTTGTTCCAGAGCTCAATTATCCCTTACAAATACAAGATCATACATCTTTTGACAAAATGGTGGATAATGCTATCAAAATTGAAAAAGTGTTTGTAAAAAAAGGGGAAATCACACTCCAAAAAGATAAGTACGAATCTGGATCTAATTCCAAAGACAAGAACAAAAATTGGAACAAGACAAAGGCATCATCGTAGATGGCATCGTTGACACTGTTTGTACCCCATCAAAGGCACCAGCCTATAATCTCACTCTTGGCACTCAAGCCATTAAAGCTTCCAAGAAAAAGTCTTCTCAACCATCTCAAAGGAAGCCAGAATTCAAAAAAAAATGGGATAAACATTGAAAATTTACTCCTCTAGGAGAGTCTTTAGAATCGGCTATGAAAACTCTACTGGCTGATAACATCATCTCTTTACCACCAATCCGATTGAATGCTCAGGACCCCAAACTGATATGGTGGAAGGATAATGAATTATGTGATTTCCATCGGAGTAAAGGTCACAAAACTAGTAGTTGCTACCACTTGAAACATACCATTCAAGATCTAATCGATAATGGAGACATCACAATTGACAATCCCATGAGCAATAACGATCATATAGCATTCACAGAACCATTTTTGAAGCATGGTCAAAAGGTTTCAACTTCTCAGCCTAATATAGGGGCAAAAGTCAACTATGCCTACCCTGGAAATAACATTGTCATCAATATGGTTGAACCATGTCTCTCTGAAAGTTGCAATGTCATCACAATCATACGAAGGGATAGAGATCATTCCTCAGCTAACACAGTTACTCGATCACAAGCTCAAACACATCTGAATGGTCAAAACCCAAATTCATCAAATGTCCCAAAGGTGCCCTTCAATCTTTCATCTGCTTCTAAAGAGAAGGCTGCTTCCAAATCTTCCAATCCAAAGGATACAAGGCCTATGTCTTATAGCATTTTTCAACAACTCTAGCACACTAATGTGAAAATCTCCATGTTTGAGTTGCTTCATATATATCTAGCTCATAGAGCCATTCTCGATAAAGCTTTGCTCGATTCCAATGTTCCTGATGACCTTGATTTAGACAGGTTCCAGACTATGGTTGGACATCTTACATCTCTGCAATATATCTCCTTTTCAGAGGAAGATGAAAACTCCTTGAGTCACCCACATAATCAGCCTTTGCATATAGAAGTCTTGATCCAGAACCGTAGAGTCAAACGTGTGTTGATAGATGGGGGCACTGGCCTAAACATTTGTTCTTACAGCTTGATCACACAATTGGGATTTTTCAGAATTGGCTATTGATCCTAGAAAGAAAATAACTATCAAGGCCTATGATGAACAAGAAAGATCTTCTAAGGGCACCATTATCTTACCTATCAGAGTGGGTCCAGTTATCAAAGATACCATCTGTCAAGTGCTTGATCTACCTTTGGCCTACAATGTCCTTCTAGGGAGACCGTGGATACATGAAATGCAAGCCATTCCTTCTACATACCATCAATGTTTGAAGTTTCCTTATGAAGGAGTCGAGGTTACTATCCCAACAGATCTGAATACAACTTGCAACACCTTGAAGGAAAGTGTAGATAAGCTTGTACCTAATAATAGAGAATCTCCCATAGAGCCAACTAAAGAAGTATCCACATCTAAAATGGAAGATCTTGCCAAAGAGGTTAATATCAAAGAGAATAGTATGGGAGAATACACTATCGAGCCAGTCCTATCTTTAACATCTCTCCCTATCTCGCCTAAGTCTTATGGGCAATCTTTGAAACAATCCAACCCCAAACCTTAGGAACCTCTTGAGGCATATAAAAACAATTTTGTAGCAGAACAAGTATCCAAGCAAGAATTTGAAGAGGATGAAGCTGTGCTATCATGGCTATACAAAGATGTACTTGAATCTCAAGTTGTTCAAATTGGTGACTCTGCAGTATCCAAGTCATATGGTCCAGGAGATAAATTAATAGCTAAAATTGGATATTCAGGTAAAGGACCTCTAGGAATCAGAGGAAAGGTCTTGAGGCACCTCTCCCACATACTGGTAGAGAAAATAAAAATAAAATTGGCTTAGGATTTAAGAAGAAACCCTATCACCTCAAAAGTAATTGCTCTCATGTCATAGAGCAGATCGCACCAGGGGAACCTCTTCTTAAGAAAGAAGAAATAGAACCATCCGACAGTGATTCATATAGTTCAGAACTCATCCCCTATGAAAAATTGCCTAAAGAGATCAAAGACCTTCTTGATGATAAAGATGATCCTATCAAAAGAATTAATGTAGTAGAAACACAAGAACCTACTATCAATCAAGAGATAGTTGCACCACAGGAACCAACTAATCTTGAAAATAATCAAGAAGAGGGAAGTGGTAGTGATTCTGAGATAGATTCCCATGAGTATGAATTCAAATCAGAATCTGAGGGTAACCCTTCTTGGGGTATTCATCCTGACTTTACTCATGTTCTAAGATTTCCTAGAGATCTTGAATCAGAAGCTGAATCAAATGACTATGAATGGGGAGCCATTCCAGAACTAGATGAGCTTATCACAGAGAAACATGTTGATGTTATTCACCAATATGCACCTCAACCCAATGTAAGTCTAGAGCGAAATGATGAACCTATCGAGTCTGATCCACCTATGGCTGAATTAGACTCCCATGATGACATTGATCCTATCCATGAATTGGATGTCTTAAGTTGTAGTATCACCTTTGAACTTGAGCGTCAGGTTAGGACCAATGATGACAGATCCATATCCGTGAACACCATATCCCAAGCCTTTCCTTCTTTGACTATCCAACGCCCCGATCTTATCGACCAAACTTCCACAAACCCAAACCATGGTGTTTACACCTTTCCCAATGACTATGCCCTTACCTGTTACCTTAATGCAGTCGAGCCTATGAGGACTTCCATCAGTGAACCGAGCATCAGCATGATTGAGTCGGACATCAAATATCTTAGTCAAAAGAATAAAAATAAAAAGAAAAAGAGTTCTGAGGGTGAAAACCACTTCGTGGCAGTCTCAGAACCGACAAAAGTAAAAATAAAAGACATATCCAAAGGTGAAAACCTCTTCGAGGCACCTAAGGATGAGATATTTGATGTCCTTCTGAGTCATTTACAAGATAGATCTCCAGTTCTAATTGAGCCCACCCAATCCATCAATTTGGTACAACAGAGGAACCACAATTGGTCCATGTAGCACAATCCTTATCAGAAGAAGAGAAACAAAAATTTACTACATTCTTGACAGACAAAAAGATCAACTTTGTGTGGAAGTATTCAAATATGCTAGGGTTGGATCCAAATCTTATCATGCACCATCTATCCATTGCTCCTGGAGTAAAACTGGTCAAGCAAAAATTGAGAAAGATGCATCCTCATGTTGCACTTCTGGTCAAAGCTGAGTTGGAGAAACTCCTAAAAGCCGGATTCATCCATGTCATCGACTATGTTGAGTGGATCTCCAACATTGTGCCTATTTCAAAACCAGATGGTTCAATCAAAGTGTGCACAGACTTTAGAGATGTGAATAGAGCATTCCCTAAAGATGATTTTCCACTGCCTAACATTGATATGATAGTGGACATGACTACAGGCTATGAGATGTATTCCTTGATGGATGGCTTCTCTGGATATAACCAAATAAAAATTGCTCCAGAAGACCAAGAGAAAACTGCTTTCACATGTGCATGGGGAACCTTCTGTTGGAATGTTATGCCATTCGAACTCAAAAATGCTGGAGCTACATATCAAAGAGCAATGACATCTATTTTCCATGACATGATGCATCGAACCATGGAAGATTATGTTGATGAAACATTAGCAAAATCTATGATTAGAATTGAACATCTAAAGGACTTGAGCATGATCCTAGACAGAATGGGATAGTTTAGTCTCCGACTAAATCCTAAGAAGTGTGCTTTTGGTGTCACTTCTGGAAAGCTCTTAGGATACATAGTTTCAAAGAAAGGCATTGAAGTTGATCCGGCTAAAGTCAAGGCTATAATAGAGATGCAACCTCCCACAAATATTGGTCAAATGAGGACGTTGCAAGGCAAAGTTCAATCTATTAGAAGATTCATATCACAGCTAGCGAACATATCACAGCTTTTACAAAAACATTACATAAAGGTGTGACCTTTGCATGGAATGAAGAATGCGAGAACAACTTTAACCATATCAAGAAGTATCTATCAAATCTGCCTATCTTGATGCCTCCTATTCATGGGAAGCCATTGATCTTGTATGTCTCTGCAACAGCCACATCACTGGGGGCATTGCTAGCGCAACATGATGAAGACAAAAAGGAAAGAGCCATTTATTATATAAGCAGAACATTGGTGGCGTATGAAAAGAACTATTCTATGATTGAGAAAGCTTGTCTCGCTATGATCTTTGCATCACAAAAACTGAGACACTATATGTTAGCTCATACCACGCATCTAGTAGCAAAAATTGATCCACTGAAATACCTACTAAGCAAGGCTTCCCTCACCGGTAGACTGGCTAAATGGGTCATGCTTCTAAGTGAATTTGACATTGAATATGTTGAAAGAAAAGCTATAAAAGGTCAAGTTATTGCTGATCAACTAGCAGATGCACCCATGTTTGATGACACACCAATGCAAATGGAATTTCCAGACTCATCTATTATGCACCTATCTTCTAGAGAATGGCAATTATTCTTTGATGGCTCCTATACACAGAATGGATCTGGAGCAGGCATATTGTTCCTAACTCCACAAGGATACTCAATCCCCAAAGCATTCTGATTAAAGTTTCCTTGCACAAACAATATTGCAGAATATGAAGCCCTTTTGAATGGTATGAAAATAGCAATTGAATGGAGAGTAACGGAGCTACACATTCATGGAGACTCTCAACTTGTTATTCATCAAGTCAATGATGTGTACCAAACTAAAGATGAAAAGCTCATTCCTTACAAAAGAATGGTTGATGATCTTAAGAAATATTTCATCTCTATCACATTTGAGCAAATTCTTAGAACGGAGAACAAGGCTGTCGATGCAATGGCAACACTATCTACTTTATTACAGTAGCCTAAACATGAGCTACGCTATGAGTTCCTGGTGGAAGCACTCTCTTATCCTGCATATGACTCCCCCGAAACCCGCACGATCTGCACTGTTGTAGGTCATGATTCATCCCGATATAAAAACTTATTTTCCTATCTCCAAGACCAAATCATTCCCGATACCTTCAACCGTCATGAAAAGAGATACCTTATCTGTAATGCCTCCTGATATGTCATCATTGGTAATGATCTATACAAACAAGGTCTAGATGGTACGCTACTTAGATGTTTAGAATGAGAAGAGTCTCAACATGCATTAGAGGAAGTCCATGATGGTATTTGTGGGTCACACTCGAATGGTTTAACACTAGCTCGAAAACTTATTAGGGCTGGGTACTATTGGCCTGAAATGGAGAAAGAGGCTATCAAATTTGCTAAGAATTGTCAAAAGTGTCAAGTACATGGCAACCTAATTCATGCTCCAGGGAGGGATCTAATCCCCTTTACAACACAATGGCCTTTCCATCAATGGGCATTTGATCTTATCGGGATGATTCATCCTCATTCTTCTAATGGACATACCCATATAATCACAGCCATAGATTATTTTACAAAATGGGTAGAAGTGGTCCCTTTGACACAAGCAACTGGAAAGCAGATATCGATGTTCATCTTGAACTATATCATATGCAGATATGGGATCCCTCATTCCATAATCACAGATAATGGTGGGCAATTCAGGAATAAAGACCTCGATGATCTATGTGCCAAATTTAAGATCACCCAACATTGGTCTTCTATCTACTATCCACAAGGGAATGGACAAGCAGAGGCTTCTAACAAAAATCTATTGAAGATCTTGCACAGAATAGTAAACAAAACTGGTAGAGACTGGCATCTCATGATTAATCCAGCTCTATGGGCCTACAGAACAAGTATCAGAACACTTACTGGGGCTACACCTTTCGCTTTAGTTTATGGGTCTGAAGCGGTACTGCCTATTGAGGTTGAAATCCCATCACTCAGAATCAGAATGCATGGTCTAGTAACTGATGATGACTACAGAGTGTCTAGGTTACAAGAACTGGAACTACTAGATGAGCGTAGACAAACAGTGTATGATCATCTCAGAGTATATCAGAAGAGATTGTCTAGAGGCTACAACAAGAAAGTCAGACACAAAGAATTTCAGGTTGGTGATCTAGTCTTGAGAGAAAATCCTAAAAATCAATCCCATCGAGAACGTAAGGGGAAGTTTGAACCCAACTGGCTGGGTCCCTTTGTAATCACTGCTACATTTGGCTCTGGTGCCTATCAACTCTCAACGACTGAAGGAGAACAGCTCTGAGAACCAATCAACATTCTCCATCTGAAGAAATTCTATGCCTAAGGCATTCAGTCTATGGTTAAATATCCTGAAAAAATCCTAAAAATTAGAAAAAGTCCTGAAAAAATGAACATCTTGGTGAAAACCTAGCAATAGGCACTTTGATGATTCACAAAAAAAAATATAATATAAATATCAAAAAATTGAAAAATGAAAAATACAAAATAAAAATAAAAATGTGCCTTGGTGAAAACCTGGAAACAGGCGCCTTGGTAGAAAAAATAGAATCTCTGCCAAGATGATGAAAACCTGACAAATGGGTGCCACTTGTTCAAAATGCTCCATCTATTAGCACAATCTTGGTCTTTCCCAGCTTTCAGTCTTGCTTTAGTTTGTACATATCTCCCGGTTTGTTTCAACATTTCCAGTTTTCAATAAGTTGGTCTGTACACCAACTAGCTCAAGGGTCTGTATCCTATCAATGTTTAACACTTGGGGGCAATCAATGTCATATCCTATGGTCTCCCATGTATCTTAGACAGATCATATCTAGTCAAAGTCCTTTGAAGCTTCATGTGAGTTAGTCAGTCAGTCTTGTCTCCAGAAAGGATTTTGCATCTACAACAACGCAATCAAACATCAAAACTCAACTGAAATTTTTTTATACTTTTACATGCTTTTATCTCCTTGTATGCTTACTGATTCGCATTGAGATTTTTGCATATTGTGCTCCTTCGAGCTCTTTGATGATGTCCTTTATAGGATTTAGAGAGTGATGACTGGGGCCATAATCTTTTCTTTGTCTTCTGCTTGTATGTGAAAATCTAACAACTTTGGAAATTTTGGATTGAAATGGTGTCCGACTGTAAGAGCCTCTATCTCGAATTGGATGGCCATGCGTACCTCGACCATTGATACCCAAAAAATTCAAAGAAGTTTGATCTAACTATTGTCTTTTTGAGTAAGTTCTTTCTCCTACTGTGAAATGCGATCTTGCCTAAGGATGTGAATGATAAAGGGTCACTACGGGTAATTCACATTGGATTTAGAATGATCTCTTGACTGTTTGATGTGTTTGCAATGCAAGGCATATTCAGGTCATCACAACGTTCATGTTTTGATGCTTATACAAATTGCTATATCAAAATGGACATGATATTCAGGTCATCCTAGTGTTTGTGCCTTGGTGCTTATATCTAATCTGACATTCCGAAAATAAAATCAATATTCATATATCCATGGTTGTTGCCAGTGGGTGTTGTATTGATTCTTGTGCATACAAATCGATATTCATATGTCTAGGGTTTCATAGCTAGTGGGCATTGTATTGATTTATCCAATTACCTAAAAGTTCAATGATGATAACAAATCGACATATGATCAGTGAGTAGGTCCTAGGTCTTAGGTTGCATTTCATTTTGCATGTCTCTTTGCATTTTGCATGTTTGCATGATCTCACAATGATTAAATGAACTTCAATGCTTAAATGATTCTTCAAATCGCATCTTCAAGTCTAACAAGAGCTGAATCTCACACAAAGGTTCCTCCAATGAAACAACAAGTAGAATCCTTTTTCGGGATCAAAATTTAAATCTGTGATCATTCATATTATTAACTACTTGCATAATCAACCTTCAATTATCATAGAAATCCAGTATTCAACTTGACTGATTATCTAACATCAAACTATCAAAAATTCTACTTGGTCAACCTTGGTCAACCATGGTCAACTCATGGTCAAACCTAGTCAAAATTGGTCTCCAGGACCTCTAAACGATGCAGAATGCATTCACTGGACGTGTTTAACCACTTCTCAAATCATTTAACATGCTTCTAAACTCTCAACGCTGACTTTTCTTGTCAAATTTCAATTTTAATCCCGAAGGGGGCATGGTATTGCATATCATTCAAAGTCTGTAATCTAATTTGAAATCATATCTTTGCTGAAATCATATCTTCCTCAGTAATCAAGAGAACAACCATGTCTAGTTATTGATTCATCAAAAAACCTCATCGCTCGGGGCAAATCTATCATCACTTGGGGCATATCAGATTCATCAAGATCCATATCAATCTCGTATTCTCCTAATCTTGTAAACTGTATCAGTTTTTGCAACCATCGGGTCATAGTGTTCTTTCCTTGGTTCTTCGGCAACTAAAGGATTCAGATGTGATACCTGCTAGTTCTGCTAAGACAATCGAGTCTAGAACCGGTCACTCACTTCTTAGCAATCCTAAGGTTTGGAATCAGGCATTTTGACACTTTTTCACAATCATAGGTTCATTTGCTGTTATAGTGAACATTATCTTTGGTCATTCAAGACCTATTATCTCCATATCAAATCAATATCAATCAGCTTCTGTCTCATATCAATTATCAATTTCAAACATCAGTTTCATATCTTTATCAAACACAGACTTTCTTTGAACCACTGCGCTTCGCATAGTAATTCAAAGAGGGGCAAAATGTAATACCCCAAAAATGGGCTATAAGTTCATTAACCTCCTACATTTACAATTCGAATGAAATCGACATCAAAGTCATAACCTAAGGCACATCTAAACATCATCGAATCATAATTGATTATCTTAAATTCTGCATCGGGGAATATTCTTAGTAATATTCCTAATCATCATAATTATCTTTAATTTTATAATTATTTGGCAATAAATCACATTTATCCTAAGTTTGATTAATTGAATATTTTCATATTTAATTAATTAGATTTAATATCTTGCCACTTAATTGTTTAATTAAATTTAATTCTATCTATTATTAATTGTATTATTTAATTTTGACAATAAATCAAAATTCCTATCTTTAATTGATTAAATTCTTATTTAATTAATTAAAGCATGTTGTCATTATTTAATAATATAATTTTTAATAAAAGTTTGATAAAATAGTTAATTAACCCATAAATTAATTATTTTATTTCAAAAAGTAGTTAAATTGAGAATAAATCACTTTATTTATTTATTAAATCATAATTATCCATGTGCACATTCAAGGACCAGTTAAACTCAAAATTGGAAAATCAATGCAAGTTGTTAGCTTTTTGAAACTCAACATCTTTTTGAGTTTTAAAGTGGATCTAAACTTCTAATTTCAGTTGAACTATGCTTTTGCATGATTTTTGTGACTTAATTATCTGTTATTTAAAAATAACTCAAAAATCAACCTGAGTTATTTGAGTGATTTATGACTTTCTTTCACAACCTCCAAAGCCTTGGATTTCTATAAAAACAAGGCTTAGCTCTTCATAATTCATCTCTCAAATTTACATCCAAGCATCTCATATTTTTGCACAATCATGTTGAAGAATTGGAATTGGGAGAATCAAAGCTTATTGGGAATCAAGGCTATTGTGAGATCAATTTGTTTTTTTTTTACATTCATTTAGATTCTTTTTCATATCATTGTTAGATTATTTTAGCATATCAATTTCCATATTAGCATAGATTCATATCAGTTTTTCATTATTATTGCATAGAAAATAAAAAAATATAGATTAATTGCATTCAATTCATATCTAGATCAATTGCATTCAAATCCTTCGTTTAGGTGTCGTCTAGGTCACTGATCTCGATAAAAATCTGAGAACATTAATCTCGCACCTACTAGAAGGTAGTAAATCGCTTGGTTAGATTAGATTTTAATTTTGCATGATTTGATTATAGCTAACCTCTAATGTTTTACTGAAATGTTGTGTCTACAGATCAGGTACAAAATTCACACACACAGCTATAATGACTAATATTTATTCTTTGTAAATATTTAAATATTGTGCAATTAACAACCTTTTTCTTATTTATGAAAGTCCAAAATTTATGCTCTGGATTAGTGTCTATGTGTGACGTCCTCAACACGCAGCGCGCTCCATCACCACAGTCACACATAGGGACATTTATCATAGCCATCACCACTATATCAAATAAATTTTTGTTCATTCATACTTTTTTTGTTCATTCATATAACAACATGACTATATTCTATCAGTACAAATTGAAAAAGTTTCATTTATATTGATATTACGAATTTATACAAAAAATATAATGACACAACTATAGTATCAGATAGAAGTTGGGGAAGAACAATATCCATGAACTGAATGGTGGTGCGAAAACACACCGTTAAATAAGAAAACACAAGGAAATCCATGCTCTATGCCCTTATACCCCACATTTGATGAGAAACCATCTCATATCCCACTCATTCTTCTCATTACTTTCCGTATTGTTAGATGGTCAATCCTGCATCTACAAAGTAAACATGATAGAAAAACTAAAACTTGTTTATTTTTAAATGGAATACACTAATGAGTACCATTAGAAATATTGACCATTTACAAACATGAACAATAAATAATCATCAGATAGCTCATTTTTTTATCAGCATATGTGGATATTTTTGGCATCAATGTTTGAAATAGCTTTTGGATTCGATTATGTAGATAGTTTTGGATCACACTTTGTGATCCATCATCAAGATGAAAGAGAGCAAAATGATTGCAATAGACCAAAATGATGGACTTTTCTTTCAATCATTTTGGTCTCTTGCATCCTGATGAAGGATCATAGAGTGTGATTAGAAATGTTGATGCCAAAAATATCTACAAAATCGAATCCAGAAGCTATTTCAAAAATTTTTAATGTCAGCATATGTGTAGTCTCACTTTATCATCATATGTGTAGTCTTAGAACTATCCATTTCTATTTTTGTACCTATCACGTGGTTTTTAAAAATGAATGAAAAATGAAAAGAAATTCAAGATGAAATAGAGCATTGAACAAAGTAGAAATATTCCACTTAATTTTTTAATGCAATAGTAATAACAAGATGGTTAGGGTATATACATACAGAATGATGAACAATACAGTCATCTACCAAAACACATTTATAAAACCATGTCTAAAGAACTAGAAATGGATAGTTCTGAGACTACATCTTAACAATACATTAAATTAAGCATTCATCATGTGGTACTCCTTCGTGTATTCCACTTAAATATGTTAAAAGAAACAAGACTAACAAATGCAACAATATGTCTATAAACTTTCACACTCATACTGAATCAAAAGAGTTGAAAGAGAGAATAAGTAATTTCCAAATTTCTCGAATAAATAATTAATGCATCTAACAGAATTTAATTTAATGTAACATCATACTACATTACAAGAAAATTGTAATGCAGTATGATGTTCATTAAGATTGACCTCAGATTGATCATTATTCCATAAATGGCTACTATTGCAATTTGTAATCTTGATGAACATCATACTGCATTACAAGCAGATTGTAATGCAGTATGATGTTCATCAAGATTGACCTCAGATTGATCATTATTCCATACATGGTTACTGTTATTCCAGCAGTAGCCATGTATGAAATAACTATTATAAATTGCAACAATAGTTCATATCAAAAGTTTGCAAGTCTCTCACTATGATACAAACTTTCATGTTCAAGCCATAATCAAGCTCATAAACATAATGATCTAAGATGGAGTGGTGACAAAGGCTATTAATGGAGTGGCCATTTAAACTCAAGCAACCTCATCCTGCATATCAAATTTCAGAGAATCATAATAATTAATGAAAATCTCATTAATGCCATTGCCAACAAGTAGTCAAGCTTGTATTAATATCTATTCTCTGTGCACCATAATTTCCAGCCACAACTGTACATGTGTCAAGACAATGTAACTGTACAACAAAGATTTGGAAAACTATGTTGGGTGAGTCAGGTGCAAATAGTAGTAAATTTCCCCACAAGTAGAAAACCAACCTAAGCATCTCACAGACTCAGCACTTGGCTACATCATTGACTACAGAATGATGCAATATATCCAAAAATAAATATAATTTGTCCAAGATTGGACACTGCCATGCAACTTCACAAAACTTAGGACTTTCTTTAGACTTACAAATTCCTAACATAGATTCATTCTTGAATTGCCATACAATTCATTGTTCACTAAATCAAAATATGCACATCAAAGATAGTAAACTCCTACCCAACAACAAAAACCTAGTGATACAAGACATCACACAAACCTATGAGGAGACCAAAACTAATGAGCCAAACTATGCACTCACCCTGGTGCAATACTAGCATGGACATTTAAACACATATCACCCTTAAACATTCAACGACATGATTCAACACCCCACATATGAAAGTTTTATGTCATTATGTGAGCTGCCAAGAAATGGAAAAACTACATTATATGGAAGTAATACATCAAACACTTTTATTACACAAGCACCATCTAGTGGATGACATGCTTCCAGTAATTTCATTTGGTCATCAAACTCAAAAAGGGGAAAGACAACATTCTGCAGTCTTATCCAACACCTATATGAGTGCATGTCTCAATTGTTGACATTAGATCCACCTCTAATGATTTGACAATAACTTTGCAACAAACTACTACTAGTCTCACATAAGGTGAATTGATTATTGATCACTCTCTATCAACCCAATTTCTATGCAAACTTCAACATATATTTTCATTACTGCAAGTGTACTTTGCAGATGACTTGCCTGGTAGATGCACAATTTCTTGAGACATGACACTTCAAAGTAACTGAGACATTGTATTCACTCCAACAACATTTCTCTTAGCCTTATGCATAACATAGAGTGTCATACTAAGTCTTGCACCACATGTTACATTGTCACACAAATTGTTAGCCACAATGACATAACATTACCTAAATTTTGAAATCCAAATTTGAAAGGAAATAAATCAATTTTCTTGTAACCTATGAAATCAACAACCACAAGAACAGTAATTCCTTCAAGCAATCAGAAGCATGTATTAAAGTTAGTAGAAAAATGGTAATTTCATTATTAAAAATGCATGGTTAGGCAATGGAGTTGGGCTCTGAATTGTAAATGTAACATTTGATGAAATCACAAGCATCATCTTTTGTCTGTAACATTGAGTATTGAGTATAATATCATTTCACTCTCAAGGAACTAAGCACGATAGAATACACACATCCACTACAATGCAGTCACAACAACGAGCAATAGTCCAAGCACATCATAAGTCACAAAGAGTACCAATGCACACTAAAGCAGAACGTAGTTTAGGCACTTGAGATAAAAGCATAAACATAACTCAGTATTTCCTAAAAGAACACTTAGAATCATATTCATCATCATGGTCTATGATATTTCTCATCTCACAGGTTAGGTATACAGTCATGTTACCTGGTCTAATAAGAGAAAATAGCTCATCTTTCTAAACTTTTACCCATAGACCCCTTTACAATTTCATATGTTTGGGAATCAAGTCATCAAATAAAAGGAAGATGATATCAGTCTTGAAGGAAGAATAATTGCTCTGATACATTATAGATGAATCAACATCACAAAAATATAGACAAGGTTGGATTGATGTACCCTTACGAGCAGTGATAGAGTCTTTAGGAAACCAATTTACATTTCATTATCTCAGAATATATTTGATAAACAAAAACTATGTTTGATAAACAATCATCAACCATAAACAATCATAAACAATCATCAGCCAAAACATAGTTATATCAGTGTATGTGAACAAGTATGATAAAGTTTCAACTCGGGATAAAGTTTGATAAAGTATGTAGAAAATAACTATAATCCACCATATGTGGTTGCAATCCAGTCCACTCTCTCATCCTCAGTCATCAACAAGAATCCTTTGGCTCTTTCACATTCAACCACGAAGGTGTCATATACCCTTAGGAATATACCTTGACTCAAATAAGGAATGGATTTGAGAGTGGGATATGCATCCATCAATGCATTGTCATGATCAGATTGATCAATTTTATGAAGGTAAACATTGCTCATGCCATCTTTTATTTTCTCCATTGTTTCACACATGGCATCCAAGGAAGTAGCCATACTTTCCTTCCTCTTCTTTCCCACCCTTGTGACTGATGATGTAGGAGTTCCTCTTGCAGTTGCAGTTGTAGTGGACTGATTGGAAGGATTATAAGGGTCTTCATCCAAATCAATAGGACTATCAATATGTATACTAAAATTAGTGTCCTCTTCATCATGCACATTGAATGGCTCTTCCATAGGGTTCCCTTCTTCAGTCTCATGGGCTGTTGTAGCTGCATTACCTTCAGTAATGTCATTACCCACAATTGCACCCAATTCATTGAAGTATTGGAAGGGCTACCTCTTATACACTTTTGCATTTTTGAACTCTCTTCTCTGCATGTTGGCATAAATAAATGGATTAGGTTCTTTGTCTTTCATTATTAACTTTATAAGAAGGCAATATTATTTCCATCAAAATAGTAGAGAGATTTCCCTACCTTCAGAAGCTCATCCCACACGCTATCCTCAACATCCATGCACTGAGTTGCCTCATTCCAAGTGAAACCACTTGTATTTCTTAGCTCTTTCATCACTCTATACACAAGATTTCATATTTTCAACTTATTTTTGAAGTTGTCCTTCGACAGATTGAGGTTCATATCCACATTGAACCTCCTCTCAATGGCGGTCCACGCTTCTTTTTTGAATCCTCCATCACATTTTCTTCCAAGCTGTACTTGTTCAAGGATCAAGTCTAAAAACTTGTGTTCCATGTCTTTTGTCCACATTATCTTCTTTTAGGAAGAAAATATTTGGCTCGTGTTACTAATTTCTTCCATGCTCATCATAAGTTCTGTGTATGTCATGTTGTAGATCAGCTGATCAGAATGTACATATTGTTGTTAATGGTATAAACATATTGTTGTTAATGGTATAAACATATGACATGGAATACTTCCAGATACAAAAAAAAAGGAAACCATCATGTATATCAAAGTATCTTCATACATCACTTTGGTCAAATAAAACACATTGACCCATAAAAGTCCAATACTTCCAGATAAAAACAATAGAAAAAGGAAAGCATCATGTATATAAAAGTATCTTCATACATCACTTTGGTTAAATAAAACACATTGACCCATAAAATTCCAATACTTCCAGATAAAAACAACAGAAAAAGGAAAGCATCATGTCTATCAAAGTATCTTCATACATCACTTTGGTCAAATAAAACACATTGACCCATACAAGTCCATTACTTCCAGATAAAAACAAAAGAAAAAGGAAACCATCATGTAGTCTTATCACATTAAAAGAACAACTATTCTCGGGATTTGTACTCATCCCACATTCTACTTGCTATATCATCTTGGAGCTATGCCCACTAGTCTCTATCATGCTGAGACAACCCATATGTCTCCAGCATTGGTACATGTTTCCCATCACAATCATTTTCCTCTTCAGTACCGATTTTTGATGGAATGACATCCTCTAACATAATGTAGTTGTGAAGTATGGAACATGATAATATAATATGGGCTTGTGTCATGATAGAATAAGATGTGGCATGCCTCAAGATTGGAAAATGCTACTTCAGAATACCAAATGTACATTCTACTGAGTTTCTAAGAGAGGAGTGTCAGTGGTTGAACAACTCTTGTCAAGATTTTATTGGATTCTCTCCTGAAAACTCCTTTAGGTGGTAGCGTGTACACCGATAAGGAGAAAAAAATCCAAGTGCATTGGGATATCTAGCATCCACTAGAAAATATTTTCCTACATAAATAAAGTATATTATTAAAACTTGAAATATTGATTGTACCCTTGAGTATATTAAACTATGATTTGGCTTACCGGGGGGAACAACAAGAGGATCTGCTCTTGACAGAGCTAAAGCTAGAACACAACTATCTACATTAGACCCTTACTAGTTCTACGTTCAACCAGTACTGCCTTACTGGTTGGGAAGGGTCTACTGTACGATATGATATGATACAACACAATCCTATATGATATGATACAATCATCAGTTCTATGTTCAACCAATAATATGGTAAGGATAAAAATCCATATGAGAAATTTGTAACAACACAAGAATTACATTGAAGAATGGATCAAAATGTTTGTTCCCACTAATTTTAGGAGTGTTTGGACTAGGTAGTAAAAAGAAATCCTCATGGAGTCCTAAGATAGCCCTCAACACCTTGTGGAAGTATCAGCTGATTGTCTCTCTTGAGTACCCAAAGTTGTGGGAAATCTTGCGGTTCCTCATATTGTGGCCAAGGGTGTGGAGGAACATCACAAGTTGTTCTTCTAATGTCAAGTGTATCATATCTGTCAAGGTTCCTTTCAGCCTTAGGATGGTAGTTAGACAAAAGAAGGCTCCCCTACTCATGCGAATCTGATCATGAAAATCCATATCGTTGGAATGAATAACCATTCTATAAAAAGAATTTCCTTTTCTTTTTCGTTTACCCATTTGAGTAAACCCTTCTCAGGCTACCACTACTTTGGCTACGACAAGACAAGAAATAAGAGCTGTGAGAAGATGAGAATATGTGATCTCTACAACTACCCATCCTAGAACATCAATATTCTTAATAGGATCCATCAATGGCCTGAAATGTGGACAAACACAATGATTTGAGTGAGGAGATATCTAGTATGAAGCACAAACACATGTTTAACACTGATTATGTGTAACTTTGGAATGTGAAGGGAAATAGAATTACTATGTAACTTTGGACTGGATATTACTGTTATCCTTTAGCCCATTCTTTGTCCCTTTGACTAGTAATAAATGTTAACATTGATTATCAGTGTTAACACTAATAATCAGTGTTAACAGTGCTTCAGTGTTAGCACTATTAACACTGATTATAATGAGTGTAAAGTGTTAACACTTTTAATCAATGTTAATAAGGAAAAGAACACCCATATGCTGACACAAATAGAAATGCTATGGATTTATTACCAGTCAAAGGGAAAAAGAATGGGCTAAAGCTTCTGGTACTATGAATTCAATTGTAATTACTATTTTTGTTTTTAGATGTGACTTGTGATAAAAAAAAACATTTCTATAACAAATGTAAAAGCTTCATCTACTAGTTTGACTTGTTTTCAAGTAGGAAATCAAAATAAGTTTTCAAATAATTTATTAGTTCAAATTATTAGAAAATAGTTGAAGAAATAAAAATGATGTGGACCCACATAACTTAAAAGGGGAAAATCTCATCGACATAATTCCTATTATCGAGTGGGCTCTAAAAATCTCCTCCTGATAATGCTTTGTTTCTTCAATGGAATAAAATGGAGATATGCAAAGTGATAAACTATGACATTATGGTGGGACTCTTATTAATGTTTTGGCTTCATAAGATAAAGAAAAAATATCCTTTCTACTCTAATATATTTCAGAATAGTTCAATTGTCAGCTTCACTCATATGTACTTTTTTATTGTCTTCTATTCATTACTGTTCTATCAACTACTCAAATACGATACTAAGTAGTTTTTCCAGAAGAAAGCATAGATATTGGACATCAAATAATCAAGGAAATCAAGAACATTTCAAGTAATGGAAATAAATCAAAACAATAATTGTCACCGGGTTTGTATACTGTAATCCAAAAGTTGTGCAACTACAAGGAAGAGAGTGTGATTACAAGTTGAAAAGTGCGAACACTTCTAACCCTAAAAGAGAAGATGTGTCATTAATTCTAGACTAAGGAAGGCATTAATATTTTGACCTCAAGAGCTGACATCAACAATGCAAACCGTAAAGAAACTGACAACCATAGGCAACATGATGAGAACTCTATGGACCAAGCATTGAAGTGTTACCATAATACAAGCTAGAACTATGTAGAAACAATGGTAAGAACTGTATGAAAAGCAATAATGTGCTACCATTGATGAAAATGTTATCTTATCCTTCTTTACAGAGGCCTTCTGGAAACTACATATTGACACCAATAAATTTTTTAAAAGCCTAAACAATTGGATTTCTTGGGAGAAATGGTAATGAGAGCGATCGATGAAAGCATAATTTCTAGAAGATTGCTTGGAGAAAAGACCTCTTGTAGAGAGAAAGTTCTGAATTTGGATATTTAAATGGGAAAATAATTAGTTAGTTTAAACACTGTTTGGTCCATTGAACCCTTTGTTGCCTACTATGATGTTGAAAAACAACACAATGCTTTACGCATTCTAAAACATGAACAAGGGAACACATGAACATTACAACATTTGTAAAATTAAAAAAGAATATTAAATAAAAAACTAGAGAGAACACAATTTGGTCCTACCCTCTGTGCTTTAGTAACACTAAGAAGATTGAGACTTTGATAAGGAAGGGAAGATTTAACACTTGTAAGGGAGAAACACACACTGGGAAAGCTACAACATAGAAATGTCTTTTCTTTAGGACTTGCCATTGCATTGAAGTGAGCTTTCATTTCATGACAGTTATTACAACTTGAATCAAATGACTTAAAATGCAATACACAAACAAGACAACTCACATCACAAGAATTTGCAAGGGAGAAACACACACTGGGAAAGCTACAACATAGAAATGTCTTTTATTTAGGACTTTCCATTGAGTACATTACAATCGCAAAGTGATTGTGGTCATAGAAGAGTGAGATATAGGTGCAACTCTTTTTATGAAATTGAAAGTATTCTACAAATAAAAGAGATTTTAAGACATTTTAGAGTCAATGTTCAACCTGTGATTCATCATATAAGGAAAATAGGCCTCATATCCTTGAATGTTGTGAACTCAACCGGTAGAAGAAAATGGGAATCCATCTTAGAGCTCAAGTTTCAAACCTTTAAAAATTTGTGGTTGTCCATAAGACAACACTGAGGTTTAGGGTTAGACCACGACAAGCATGAAATCAATAGTTTATTCAAAAGAATCATAAACTATTGTTAACCTATAAGCAATAGTTTCATTATTCTTGATTAAAAACATAAGTTGTAGACTTTTTTGATCCTTCAAGATAGGAAGCAAACTGTTTGACAAAATACTCCAGAATAAAATTGGGCAAAATTTTATGTTAGGATATTTTAAAAAGAAACCCAGGGGCTCCCTTGTGTGCCAAGTAATCCATGATATGTACACAATGTAAAGAAAAAATAGATGAACTATCAAATCCACAATCTATCTCTATAAATAAGCTACGTCAGATTCAGTAACTATAGAAACTTATTATCTATCAGAACAATTCAGACATGAAGACACTAGTAACTAAAAATATGAGACTAGAACAATAACCTACAAGTATACTGAAAAGAACTATTACCCAGCTTCATATTACTCTAATCTATCATGCTGGTTGCTTTTTGTACTAGAAAAAATAGATTATACTTACTACTTAATAATATAATATACATCATATTACAGATGTTGATGACAATTAAAAAATTAGTAAAATAGTTGAATATATCCAGAGAATGAAAATGAGATAAGGTGCTTGATTGAAGTTGGGTTTGGTTAGACTAGCCAATCTCTTCAAATTAAAATCATCAATTAAGTAACATGCTGCAGTAGTTGACAGTGGAGTTTTGAGAAATAATAAGGTAACTCTCTACCTTCCTCTTAGTCATTATGTTTATTTGTATGGATGGAATATGGAATTTCAACCATGAAAAACTTAAGATATTTCACTGATTATTGCTTCACGTATGGGACCTGAAACATCAAATGATTCCCAATATAGTTACATTTAAAAATGAACAAAGGGAAATCCCAGAAGTTTGACATGACTTTCAAGAAAATGCTATCACTGTGGTAAGTGTATCAATATACAAAAAAATTAGAGGAATGAAAAGAAAAGAAAATGAATTCAATGATAAGTGGTAATGCAGAGTCATTAAAATGGTGATGACATAGGTTCAAGCCCCCCTAAGATGTGTTCACTGCTTCAACCATAAGCTTTTCATACATTATGTTTTTCTGAATTCCTTCAAAGCAAATCTAATAACTCTACTGATGTTGTGTGTTTAGAGGATACCCAGTACGCCTCATGTGTGTTAACATGTTAAGGAAAATCCATTCAATGAAGATCTTGGAAAGCCCTAGAAATAAAAGAGGAAGAGCGGGAGATAGAATGTGGCATCGTACATTAGTGAATCAATGAACATAGGGCATCAAACATGAATCAGTGAACATAGGGCATTAAAGTGGCATCAAACACCCACAAGGCCACAGTGAATCAGTGAACATAGGGCATGAAAGTGGTATCAAAAACCCATAGGGACACATTGGAAATATGAAGCACAAAGCATGAAATCTGAAAACCCAACTTGTTCAAAACTATGCAAAAACCCTTTCTACACTAGGATTTCATGATATTAACAAAGCATTCGTAGATATAAAAGAAATGTAAGAACCTATTCCTGTTGCAGGAGATGAAACCCTGCGAGAATGGGAACCCCTCGAAAACCCTACAGAGCTGAGGTGAATGACGTGGAAACAAAATGCAGACACAGGAATAGAAAATGTGGAAAACAAAATGTAGATGCAAACCCCAAAACTGAATCCAAGAAGACCACGGACCTGATGATAAATTAAATGGGATTCATAAAATTCTAAAACCAGATTATAATTTTGAATTCCACCTATTGGGTGGGAAGATGGTGCCACCCATTTTGGTGGTGTATTTAGGTTTTGATGGTATAACCGGATTTTCAAAATTAGCATTGCAAACAGTGGATTCAGGTCAAAATCTGATTATCCACTTCCAATTCTAGCCATCTTCCTACAAACAAACGGGGCCTTACACAAAAATTAGGGTAGGAGTAATTACTTTTGGAAGAAGGTTGCAATTGCAAATTCTTTTGGGGGCTTCCCTTGGCTATGAGGGTCTTAATACAAAGGCTCACACCCAGGATGAGCCCAAGATTGTCCGCAAATGTCTTGCTGTTAATTTTGTATTAAGCAAAGAAATAAGGAAAGAGATTATATTTTCAAATAGGACTCAATAAAATGAGATATGCATTTCTAACTCCCACAATTATAAGCCAAGAACTATTATTCATTATTTGTCCTATTGAGATAACATAGACATACTTTTACAGGCATAGAATTGAAACTATTTTGAGATCTCACTCTCTTTTTGGATTCTATTTGCTTTTGTCTCCTCCTAGAAGGCACATTTCAATACAAGTTTTTTTGTCTCAAATTTCATATAACAATATAGGGGACATGACCTAATACTTGAATTGTTGAACACATTCTAATAGTTGTGATAGGAATTGTTTACTTAATACCCACACTTGTTGATTAAAAATATAATATTTTTGACAATGTTTTACAAATAGTTGTGGCTTTGAAGTTGTTTTTGCTAATGATGACTACTCATAATTGAATGAAATGTGTCTCTTATTCTTAAAAGAAACCAATCATGTGATGCCACATCAGTTACATAAGTATGGGGGTCCCTAATGCACTATGATTGGTCTCATTTTTTTTTTTGGTTGTTTTGGACATATTTAACCTTTTTTTTTAAATTGCAGTAAAAAAATGGGAGTGATTTGAAATATTCACGTAGGATTTTGAGAAGCACAAAGTTATGCTGCTCAACTATTGGCTCCTCTCCCTAAGCAATCTCATCACGACCAAAGTTAAGACATCTCAAAATATGAATTTAAAGGTACATTAAAGTGACTTGAATTGATCGTCTGGCACCGTTGACATCATTAAAATTTTAATCTCAATCTCAATTTTCACGCCACAAATTATTTTGGGCCAAAGTTACAAATTATAGAAAAAGTCCCATTGAATGACCACATATTTGAAAAAGAAAAATACATCTAATATAAATATATAATTTGTTATAAATAAACATTTCTTTTAGGATAATGCTTAAGGAGTGAAACTATTTTGAGTAAGCATATTGATATGTATTTTAAATAATAAAATAAAGGTATTAAGTTAGAATTTGAATGATGGAATATACAATATAAGATGTCTAGAATTGATTTGTAAATGTGTAGAATAATCAAGGGGTTTGGTGGATGACTTTTTTGGAATTTGAAAAAAGAACTTTTGTAATGGTGGATTTTTTGTTTGGCTCATTAATTTGACCTTGGTGTATGGGTTCAAACTTGAGTAACTTTGATCTTTGTAATATGGTAACCTTAATGCTTGTAATTTCTAAACATCAATTGGTTTTGTTATGGAACATCTTTGTGAAGTTTGTTACGCAAGGAGATGATATTCCTATAATAAATATAAATGTATTTAGAATGATTTCTTGGAGTTGTATGCACTTCAAATTGGCACCTAACGATCACTTA